>OY992884.1:112128710-112246210 GCA_963921405.1 Cepaea hortensis | reverse complement strand
TGTAAAGTGGACTGTTTTGAATAACCATGGGAGTGATCACATGCCATGCTCAGTCCTGATCTCTAAACCCAGGAAAGTTAAAGCTTGGAGAGCGCGCAAGACCTTCCGGTATGAGTGGACCGATTGCCTTCTTGGACGCCTCAGACAAGGGGCATGCAACAGGACTGTTAAAACTCCCTTTTTGCAGAAGAAGACCATGCTTGGAAAGCAAAGAGAGCTGCAGTGAAGCAGCTAAAGAAAGTGTTACAGACACTTCGAAGCTCATGAGAGGAAGTGGACACAGCGGGAAATGTCAAGAAAGACAAGGCGGAGGTTTTCAAGCGCTGTGCTGCAGAGGCCAAAAAGGCAAAATGGGAATGTTTCATGAAGGAGATTGGAGGTGATAGAACACTGCGAAAATTCTGGAAACTGCACAGGCAAATGCAGAGAAAAGATCGGCCTATGACAGTGGGAACAATTTATAGAGATGATGGGGTGCGCGTGACAACAGACAAAGAGAAAGGGGAGGCGTTTCTCCAGAGATTTTTAGAGCAGACCAATCATAATGATGCGGACACCAGGGATGCAGTTAGAGAGGAGTTATCTGGCACCACGAAGAATATGCAGTATGAAGACATCATACGGGTGGAAGATGTTAAACACATTTTGAAAAAGGCAAAAGACACGGCACCAGGGCCCGATGGGGTCAGGTACGGCCACATGAAGGGTTTGAGCGATGCAGACCTGGAGGAGATGACCGACTGCTTTAAACAGAGCATTAGGACAGGATCAGTACCGCAGGATTGGGTGCACAGCTATCTCATCCCTCTCCCAAAACCATTCAAGGATCAATCAAAGCTTAGCGGCTTTAGGATCATCACCCTTCAAAATACATTTGGGAAGGTTTTAGAGAAGATAGTCGCTGTTAAGCTGCAGGAGGTTTTGGAAAGGTGGAAGCTTCTTCCAAGAGGCCTGGGGAGCTACAGGCCAGGAAAAGATACCTGGTCAAATGCAGCCACTTTTGCCTTTGATGTTTATGAGGGGTTCCAGAGTAGACAGGAAACGATGGCGGTAGAGCTTGATCTCGAGGATGCGTACAATAGAGTTCGATATATTTTGATGACCGCACTGATGGAGAAGGGGGTCATTCCCTGGTTGGTGAACTGGATAGCAGCCGCCCTGCATTCTCGTCGGGTTGCTCTCCGTCTGAGCGTATGGATCTCAGAGCCACATATGTCAATCCCGGGACTGCCACAGGGATCTGCAGTCTCACTGGTGCTCTTTAATGTGTATACGAGTAAGATTGCAAACCTAGAAGCACCAGGGGTTGGAAGAATACTAACATTTGCAGATGATATTCTTGCATAAAGGCAGGGGAGAGATAGGGAGCAAACAGCCCAGGAGTTACAGGTGACAGTAGATAAAGTGATTGACTGGTGCACAGAAATGAGTGCTGTCATCCACCCGGAAAAGGCGGCTGTTTTGTGGTGCTCTCTGGACAACAGGATTGTAAGAGCTGATGTCCCAAGCCTCGCGATAGATGGTAGAAATGTCAGCAGAGAGAACGAACTGAAGTATCTGGGGATCACATGTGATAGGAGCCTATTCTTCAAGGACCATGTGGAGACGGTTGTGACAAGATCTCAAAAGGGACTCAGTGCACTTAAAACTATGGCTGCAATGGACACAGAGCAGAGAATGCTTTTCACACTATACCAGCACTTGATCCTCTCAGTAATTGATTATGGATTAGGTCTGCGCACTGTCTCAGAGAGTCAGCGGGTAAATTTAGAGCGCATAAAGAACGAAGCAATGCGGGTCATTCTGGGATGCACTAGAGACACCCCAATAGTGTTACATCCTTGGTCTGCAGACTGTTGCTGGTAGGCTCAAGGTGATGCAAGCGAAGGCATACCTCAGAGTAGCTGCAGACACAGATCACCCGTTGCATGAGGCGCTGGACGTAGTTAAGGGTCAGCGACTGATAAGAGGGAAATCATGGATGGCTCAGGCGGAGGATACGATCAGGCAGGTGTGCCCCTTGGAGAACATTAGGCGTGGAGAGGAGTGGGCCAGAGTGCCAGCGGAGCAGTCATACTTGTGCAGAGTTATAATCACATTAAGCCAGGAGTGCAGGGAGTGGCCAGCAGGGGCCACGGAAGTGGAAATCCAGCAACTAATTCAGGACAATTCTCACTCGGGTGATGTGATTATCTACACAGATGATTCGGTGTCAAGAGGTGAGAGAAGTGGCTGGGGGTTCATAGCCAAAGTTAATGGTCGACGTTTGGGGCAGGAGAGCCTGGCATATGATACCACAACATCCAGCTTAAGAATGGAGGTGGAGGCGGTCACTGCGGCTCTCCGCTGGATGGAGAATAACACACACACACACACACACACACACACACACACACACACACACATCGTGATTGTAACTGACTCAGAAAGCATGCTGACGAGGGTGAGGACGGGCAGGCTTCGTACGGAGTGGCTTGCTTCGCTTCGGAGATCACGAGTGACAAGCATCGCCTGGATCTTTTCTCCGGGGTATGCCGGTGTGCTGGGAAATGAACAGGCGGACAGATTGGCTGGCTCTGCAGAACTTGGTGGAATATTGATACATGACAAGGCAGACGTGGTTGCGGCCTGGTGGGAGCACGTGTACACCTCGGAGGAGCAAATGGATTACCATGGTCTGGCAAGAATGAGACAGCGAGGAGTGACGAGGGGATCTGGCCGACGCTCAATGCTCAGAGGAAAGGCGAGACGGACTTATAATCAGATTGCTACTGGTACTATTAGTGTTGGAACTCTTCGCTGGCTGCTGAGGATGGGGACGGAGCACTTATGGGAATGCCCCGAATGCTGTGATGTCGATTCCTAAATCAATCAATCAATCAATCAATCAATCAATCATTAGTTTTCTAATTGTCACTGGAACTAGACCGCGGTGCTCCGTCTTTAGGAACTACGGTGAATGGGTACACGTGAAACACCAGGACACAAATACAGTCTGTGTTTTCACGAGCCGAGTCAGCGCATGGATAGAACACTTGCCTGTCGTGCTGTGGTCATACCTTCAATCACCACCGAGACGTACTTACTTAAGTCCCGGATCAATTCGGTATCAGTTGAGTTGAGTTTAGCTAAGAATCGACATCACTGCACTAAGGACACTCCCATACGTGCTACGTCCTCTCGTTCACCAGCCAGCGAAGAGTCACATTACTAATCGTTCCCACCACTGATTTAAGTTCCTCTGGTTTTCCCTGTCAGTTTTGATATTCTTCTAGAACCCCTGCCGATTCCCTGCAATCTAATTCTTTCCACATACGTGCTCTCAATCTGTTCCCCCACCATCTCCACCCGATTCCACAGGCGAACGAACACCTCTCCATTCTCCATAGGTAATCTACGACCAAGAGGTGCATTCCCTGCCAGTCTATCAGCCTGTTCATTTCCCCCGCAGTCCCGATTGGTCAGAGCAAAAAATCATACAATTCTTACAATCTGTGACCTCTGAAGTGAGGATAGCCATCTCACACGAACCGTTCCTTTCTCCACCTTACTAAGCGTACTCCCTGAGTCCATAATATGGAAATATTATTTCAAGATGTCAGCGACCAAAGGGAAATATTACAGAAATCAGTCAAGCAAGCTGCAGAAACAACATCACAAAAATAAAGATGCTATAACGGAAGAATTTGATAACGGAAGACATCTGAAAACTCACGGAAATAGGAAGAAATAACAAAAATAACAAGGAAACATATGAAGAGATTCACAGGAAAATTAGAAAACTATGCAGAGAGTGGATGACGTAGTTCTCGTCCAGGCAGTCTTCAAAGCTATCCTTATCCTTGGAATGGAAGAGCGCCACCCACTGTGTCTGCGCCCTGAGGCCTTTCGCAACGGCGTTGTACTTCTGGGTTTGAACCCACAGTCTTTGCTGGGCATGTCACCCGCTAAAAGCTAGATAAGTCAACATAGTCCGCTTCTGAGCAATAACGTTCTCTGCGCTGCAGTCATCAATGATGTAGAACGTCGGCGTCCCCTGGAACATTTTATAGAAGGCCTCTAGCCATATGAGCAGCCGATCACCGGGGTCAAATATGAAGACCTCGGGATCTGACCACACCCACGGCCGGGCCCGGTATGTTTCATTGTATCGTACCAAAGGGCAAGCAATGACAATATGCTCGAAAACACCCCTCAAAACCAGAGGAAGGCTAACCTCATTAAAAAATGCCCGCCGGAAGTCGGAAGTGTCGTCCTACGGGTGGCAAACTAAAAATTGACACTACGCAATTACGTCCGAGTGAAATGTCTCGTCCGAATGTCTCTCGTGCTAGGAACAGCTCTGACTACCTAGTTTCCGAATGCCGCTCTTGTTCGGAACAGCTCTGACTAGGTAGTTTTCCGAATGTCTGTCGTGCCTGGAACAGCTCTGACGGGCGCAACGACAAGCACATGTCCGAAAACTCGCTGAGTGGATACCGTCTGCAAACTTGTCTGGTTTGTGCATTAATGGCCCAGGGCAAACGAAATGACCAATATATTGATGTGAGGATTTAAAGCAGCCATGAGCAGGATGTGACGATTTCCCTCGGTGAGCCCAGAACCAGGGCGCTATGTGTCGGCCCTGCAACTATGGAAGCAGCCTTGGATGGCGGAAATGCTATGGACTGTCCCTGCCTTCCTTTGAGGGATGACCGTTGTCTTCGACCGTTCAACCTTGGCCAGCTGGGCTGTAGATGGCACCACAAAAGTGAGAGTCTCCCAGGAATGCTACCTGGTCAAAAAAGCACGCTGTAGCCGGATGTGTTGGCCTACGGGTTTCGGCCCAAAGGCGCATAACTGACACACCGCAATCGCATCTGAAAAAAAAAACTCCGGATGAACGAAAAGAAGAAGAATTATGTTTTATCACACGATGTGGGGCCCGTGATGATGGCCGAGTGTGGCTTAAGCGGGAACTCCATTAATAAATAGCACTAACGAATCTCCCGGTGTCGATGTTCAGCTGTCCGTCCATAACCAAATAAACGTAGCAGTACAGTGTCCCCGCCGGTTCAACCTCTTTCGTGTTCTGGAGAGTGATGCCCCCAGAGTCGTTCTCTACACGCCGGCCGCTGCTGTGAAGATGGTCATCGTCGGAGGTCCGGAAGTCGAGCCACAAGCAGATTTTGTCGTAAAGTACTCGCCTAGACTAACATCGAACAATCCTAGCTCTTTGGCAACTGCGCTTGTCTCATGGTGTCTTTTGAGGCCAACGGCGAAGAATTTCCTCGCTTCGTTCCAGAGCTGGTGTGGCGCTAAGCCGTGTGCAAATAGCTGATTGGCTTGTCCTTCTGCAATGACTTCAAGTTTGATGATCTGTGGGTTATAAAACAACTCTGTTTGGCGTCCAAAATCTTTGTGGTTGGCGGGATCTCCCCATAATAGGAGAATGTCTTTCAAAGACTTACAGGGCGTGTTCAGATTGATGTTCCATATCGAGTCCTCCTTTTTCAGAGGGATTCGTCTATGCCGTAGGACCCGCTCGTATAACACCACCATACGGCTCTCATACATGCTCCAAATTAGCCGGGCCAACGTGGGTTCAGTGACTACTTCGTACTCGAGACAGATGTTTTCTAGGGAATACCTGGAATTGCCAACATCTTTGCCAGTTGCGAGAATCACGCGGGAAGCGTCGTTAAAGGTCAACTCAATCTCCAGCCGATCACTAAGAGCAGATTGGTAGAAGGACGCATGCGTTTCAAGTAGCTCAAAGTCTAGTAGTATGTAATACCTGTTTTTGAAGGCCTTCGCGATGGCCACGTCTGGTGCATTGGCGGGGGCAGAATGACAGCATCCGCTGCGCCAACACGCGCCTTGCTCACATTCATGCCGGTGCTTGTATCGATGCCCTGATACACAGCGCTCGCCAGCTCCGATCGGCTCTTCCAAAGATCCAGGTAGACGTTGTAGACGTCACTGTCCACAAGAGACTTCATTGCCGGAAAGCCTGACGGTCAGCTTTTGAACCAATGCTCTGCCGAGTTACTGAACAACGAACCGGTTGACATCAGGGGAGCTGAGAGCGACATTGAATGCCAGCTGCACTGACCCAGGCACGATAACATCGTGTGCACCGATATTTGGGAAACGAAATAGTAGCTGCTGCTTCGGGCCGATCGTAGATGGATTGTTGGTCACGATGATCGTTTGCCGCAATCCTTTCACACCGAGTGGCTCCCGGAGACGGCGGTAAGGGTTAAGCTTACGACCATATGCACTTGAAGACATGGCTAGTTGTCTATTATTGTTACATCGTAGCAATATCTAATATGGATAGAGTTGATTTGACCGATTTTGGTGGCGAAGAGGAGCCGCCTGAAACGGGTGAGGAAGAGACAAGCTTCATCGAAGACTTTGATAGCGACAATCCCCGCACTGTTAATGCCGAGTGGCCAAATGAGTCATAGGGGAGCCCACCCCCTTCTTACAAGTGGACCTAGAAAACAGCGCCATTGATGACTATTTTAGAAGGGTGGAGTCGAAGTGGGGTGTGAGACCCACAACTGGCATAGATTATACAAAACTTAAGTTGGGTCACAGGAACACGCCCTATGTTGGGGGAGAAAGGATTACGCGATTAGAGGATGGCATGCCAGGGACAGCAAGAACCAAATTTCATACCTGCAGAAGTCAAAGCAGTTATACAGAAAAGTCCTAAAAACAAATCACCAGGTCCAGATGGAATAACCACAGAAGCTATTCAGGCCTGTGGGGAAACAGGAGTTAAATGGCTAACAAGACTTTTTAATATAGCATGGGAAGAAAGAAAAGTCCCAGATGATTGGCAACAGGCAATAATTTTACCAATATGGAAAAAGAAAGGCAATATGAGAGAGTGCTAAACATACAGAGGTATATCACTCCTGAGCCATATAGGGAAAATGTATGCAAAACTTTTGGAACAAAGAGCTAGACCAATAGTTGAACAATAGTTAAGCAAAGCACAATTCGGTTTTCGGAAAGGTAAAAGTTGCACTGATGCATTATTTACACTTAGACAAATTTGTGAAAAAACTATTGAATATAGTGACCAGCAGAATATTGTGTTTGTAGATCAGGAAAAGGCTTTTGATAGAGTAGACAGATACAAATTATGGACCATCCTTGAAGACTATGGGATAGAAGGGCAACTGCTAGAAAACATCATAGCCATGTACCACTCGAGCCAAAGTGCAGTAAGAACACAGGAAGGTATATCAGATATGTTCACAGTCAATACAGGAGTGAGGCAGGGATGTGTGCTCTCTCCCCTGCTATTCAATACCTACATGGACAGAATTTCCAAAGAAGCAAGTCTCGACAGACCAGATTCAGAAAATTTAGAACTCTTTACTCCAGATGAAACAACTGACCCACAGGGATTAAATGAACTTCTATTTGCAGATGATCAGTGCCTGTTTTACAGCGACGAGGGCAGACTACAAAATCATATTACTAATCTGAGTTCAACCTGCAGCAGATACAATATGAGTATAAACACAGCCAAAACCGAAGTAATGCAAGTTAGCAGATCGCCAGGCCCACTAAGTATACAGATAAATAACACACCTCTGAAACAAGTTAAAGAATTCAAATACCTTGGAAGTATGATCACAGAAGATGGCAGATTAGACAGAGAAATTGAAATCATATGTCAAAAAGCTAGTGCACTTACATATCAACTGTCACCCTTACTGAAACATCCAAACATACCCATGTCCGCAAAACGACAGATAATAAACAGCATATTCACACCAACCCTATGCTACCAATCTCAAACCTGGACTTTATCCAAATTACACCTTCGCAAAAATCAACACCTGCGAAATGAGATGCCTGAGGAGAGCTGCCAACTTAACAATCCGAGACCGAGTAAGAAATGTTACTATCAGACAGACTGTGGGATCAACACCTTGTGCCACATTTATTGAAAGACAGAAGATCAAGTGGTTTGGCCATGTTGTTAGAATGCAACATCAGCAACTACCATCACTGGCCTTACATCAAAGATCATCTGCGACGAGACCACGAGGACGTCCAAGAAGAAAATGGATTGACGACATCAGAGACATTGTACAACCACACGGAATGACACTATCCAATGCCGTCCACCGGGCGCTGGAACGCAAATTATTCCTCCCCACGACGCTTGACGGCAGAAGTGGAAGATGATGATGATGATGATGCCGGTAGCTCTGAGTAGCCTCAAACCGCGTACCAGACTTGCATTGGGGTTTGTGGACAAAATGCCACTAAAGGCTGTCACCGTTCTCGAGCAGACTGATAGTGCTCTGGCACAGGAACAAGCAGCTCTAGGGGGTGCGGATATTCGGGATGTCCCACAAATAACTTCAAATGTTGGCAATATCTTAGAAAGGGCCATGTCGAGCCCAGCAGTGCGGCTGGCTTTAGAACCCTCGCAAGTAGTAGACCAGTACCTGGGGGAGAAAGGCCTACCTCCAGTAAGAGAACTCCGGGGGTTCATGGCGCTTGACAAAGCGGTGACGACGATTAAAGGTAAGCTCACAAACTACCTCGGTATTACCGAACAGCAAGATAAAGAGATCGGCAGACGGCGACGGAAAATGTTGATAGCACCCGATGAGCAGATTAGGGACTTTCAAGAGCAAAAGATTGCAGATATTGAAGAAGCTCAGAAGAGTCTTTTAGTAGAAGTCTCTGAGTTACACGAAGACTTGCGCACCCACTTCAGCCGGATCCGTGAAACAATTCATCGGGAGGTCAATGAAGACACCACACTAGGTGAGAAGCTGCGGACTCTGTTCTGAGAGCAGGGCATCACCTTAGCGAGCATTCTCACAGCGATCGGTCTCTTAATTTCTACTATCACCCTAGCCATTACTTGCGGCGGAGGTGTGGTGGTGCACCCCCTACCCCACCACCTGGCCCGTCACCTGGCCTGGGGCCAAGGAATGGATTTGACAGAAGCTGAAAGACCTAGCGAGCCTTCTGGCCAGGCTAGCTGGTAAGGCCGCTGCGGCACTCCCGGGAATCATAGGCGGTATTATCTCCTGGCTTCTTAACTTCTTGAGTAATGGTGTGGGATGGCTGGCTGGAAATCTCTGGGCATTAGTGGTTGCACTCGGTGGCTTGCTGCTGCTGGCTATCATGCTCTCTCGATTTTTGAATATTTCAACAAGTTTTACTTAATTCAATCGCGATGCTGTGTATATCATTGTGTTCGTTCTTAAAGTGGATTTACAAACTACTCAACACTTCAAGTTTATGTGACCTTTATTTAGTTAAATGAGGGATTCTTTGTGATATGTGATGGTAAGAGCACCCAATTTTGAATGTTACCAATTATCGATTCACGTCAACGTGAGAATTAGCCATGCGGGGCTAACAAGTGATAATCACCACGCACGCCCAAGAGAAAGGCTGGCGCTTTTATTTACTCCATTATTGTGCTGAATTTACACACTCTCAACTGTCAAGTTTATGTGACTGTTTATTTAGTGAAATGAAGATTTCATTGTGACACGTGAGGGTATGAGCATCCATTTTTGAATTTTTACCAATTATCGATTCACGACAACTTGAGACTTAACTATGTGTGACTAGCAAGAGATAAGCGCCACGCACGTTCTACAGAAAGGCCTGCAGTTTTATTTACTCCTTGCCTTGTCGAGCTGCCTATATTGCCAACATGTCCTCCAACTTACTATCATCAACTGTGTCAAAGCGATGTGAAAATGTAAACAAGCGATGTGAAAATGTAAACAAAAACAAGACGGGACAAAAGTTAGTTAGGACGCCAGCTCAGCGGCTGAATCGATCATCTTCATCGCCAACATCCATCACGTTGTCTAGTGAACAATCAGACACTGATTTCCAGCTGGACAAACAACACAATTCACCAACTCAATCTTATCAATCTAGTACATCACCTTCAAAGACGCTTTCTTCGGCCGAAAGCAATGATTGTCGTGAACTAATTCAGGCTTTGAAGACGAGGTTAAAAGATTTTATTACCTGCAACACCACCAATATTATTGCGGAGTTTAAAAAAGAAAACATTCTTCTTCGAGAGGAAATCCAAATCCTTAAAGAAGAGAAGGAGACTTTTAAAACATCCATACATTCCTTGAAACTAAAGCGTGCACAGTCATTCCATAAAAGTGCACAAACAGAAAGTATCCATGGTGTTGTAGATGCGTGTGTTACCAGTGAATGTTCGTCGCATAATGACATACAGATAGTTTCTACAAGCCACAAAACCACCACTAAACCTGTAGAACGCACACCATCTATCTACCCCATCGATGTGCATATCAGCAACAGGTTCCAGGCCTTAAGTGTAGACTCTCCAGCAGCAGACGTGGAATCACAGAGCTCAGTCGTTACCACTACTGAATATCAACAACCAACGCAAGCAAGCTATAATAAACAAGAACACAAGAAAAACGACAGTGACCAGTGGCAAAAACAGTCCAAGCGGACACGCCAGCAGCATGAAATAACCATAGATCATAGTGCAACACATGTCGTCATTGGAGACTCCCTGCTGAAGGGAATCTATAGTGATCGCATGTCATCTTCTGACAGCGAATCAACTTCAATCTACCCTGTACCAGGCGCTGACATTGACAGGCTGATCGCTACACTGCGAAGATTCCAAGTGAACGACCGAATTAGGAGAGCAACAATCCATATTGGTGTTAATGACATAATGGATAATAAAAATCATCAGCACCTCACAACTAGCTACATTGCAGGTGCTGTTGCGCAATAGATTTCCAAAATCATATTTGTTTATTTCATCTATCATTCCACCATGTTACGGGTTCCAGCGTCGTACTGCCGATGCTGCTAATCTAACGCTTTACCAATTTTGTAACAATAATGACATGAATTTCATAAATAACACCCCTTAATTTACGTCACTGTCCGGAGCCCCTAAGAAAAAACTATACAGGGATCAAATACATTGTTCCAAGCTAGGAAGTAGCTTCCTAGCGAAGAACATAAAATATCCCGAACGTGCACAACAACCAGCACCAGTTACAGGAGTAAACCGAACTTCACCTCCGGCAACAGCCATTTCACTGTGTTCAGAAAACACTCCTTCTCTTCCCACACCACCCTTGCTGTACCCCAGGAACACAATATCGTGAATAGCAACCCAAGCTCCAATCCAAATGTTGCTAACTACAATACTTTGTTTCCTATCTTGCCCGTAAAACAGTCTCCCTCTATGATGTCAAAGAGGACACCGTTAAACAATGGTGCTGTGCCGCCGATGCCTGCTTCCAATGTAGGCACTTCCAATGACACTCATAGCAGTCCCTCGCTGGACGGTAATCTACAACCCTATGAGTGAAACCGTCAACTTCAGCAGCTAATGCGATCCAATCCTGCAGCCCTGCACCAAGCATTCATGATGTCACTCCAGCAAAGGAATTTTCCTGTTCCCTCTAACAGCCTTAACTATTTCTAAATAAAGTTTCAAAATCCCTAAAATGTGTATACCACAAGCGACATCTTCCCTTTAGTTTGTAATTTTCGCTAATCACGATCAGTGGCTCAACAAAAATGGTCTATATATAGGCCATCTCAACATCTTTCATCTGCTCAACAAATTACCTGAGCTCTCGGTAATACTGTCCAAACAGTTCCATGTGTTTGGAATCACAGAAAGTCGTCTTAATGACAAAATAACCGACTCCGAAATCTCACTTAAGGGGTTTAAAGTAATTCGGAAAGATGCAAATCAAAAATTAGAGACAGGTATTGCTGTATACATTTCCAATTCACTCAACTGTTCCCGTAGAAGTGATCTCGAGACAGTAGGGATAGAATGTGTTTAGTTAGAGGTGAAGCCAGCCCGCCAACAACCGTTTCTCATTGGATACCTATATAGGAATCCTTGTGCCGGGTACAGTTGGTATGACTGCTTCACTACAATGATGGATAGAATGTTTACAGCAGGTAGAGAAGTTATGATACTATGTGACTTCAACATAGATATTAGTAAATCCAACCAGACATGGGACGATATCATTCTTTCTTACAATTTCAAACAACTAATAAACCGTCCCACAAGGGTTACTGACACTTCCTCAACTATAATTGATCATATATATGTTACTTGTCCAGATAATATTATTGAATGTTCTGTTCCTGTTAGTACAGTTAGTGACCACTACCCTGTATGTTGTATATGGTCAAGAATTGGGTTCAAATCTCTTAAACATAAACATGTAAGTATCACATTTAGAAATTTTAAAGCATTCAACCAAGATTTATTTTTGCAAGACTTAAGAAAAGCAGCCCTTGATCACGTTTACCAACTTCCTGACCCGGGCGATGCATTAGCTTTCTGGACGAAGACAGTCTACAATGTGTTCGATAAACACGTTCCAATCAAAGAAGTTCGAGTCAAAAATCATGATAAATCCCCATGGGTCACTAGTGAAGTTCTGGAAATTATGAGAGAGAGAGAGAGAGATACAGCACAAAAAATAAAGACTTCATCAATTACCGCAGACTAAGAAATAAAGTTAAATATGAAATTCGTAGGATAAAAAAAGACCATTTTAAAAATTTGATTGTAGATAATTCAAACAGTACAAATATATGGAAGGCTATTAACTTGCTAACCAATAAGAAACGCCCTACAGAATCAGCAATACCAAATTCTATAACATGCGATGAATTCAGTTGGTTCTTTCAATCAGAAATAGAGAATCTAAAGTATTCAATACCAGACTCATCGTGTAATTTAATTTCACTGGCATCATTCTGTGAGGAGAAGTGCACCAGAAATATTCCCGCTGAGATTCCTTTAATGTCTGTTGCAGACGTTTATAAATATCCCTTAAACCTCAAATCAACAAACTCACACGGCCTAGATTGTATCAGTAATAGAATTCTTCGTTGTGCTGCACCAGTCATTAGTGAGTCCTTAACAGTCATATATAACCAGTGCCTGGCCAAAAACTACTTTCCATCTGCATTTAAAATTACTAAAGTGTTTCCACTAATTAAAAATGGCTCAATCGATAATAGGGTTTTGGGTAATTATAGACCCATTTCCTTACTATCGTCGCTATCAAAACCACTAGAAAAACACATTCACAAAATAACGTTACACCATTTAATTAACAACGATCTAATAATTAACAGTCAATCTGGGTTTCGACCTAAATATTCTTGCCATAGTGCTCTAACAAACATGACCGATAACTGGCACTTAAACATCAACAACGGTAGAATTTTGTGGAGCGGTGTTTGTAGACTTTAAAAAAGCTTTTGATATGGTAGATCACGATATTTTAATTATAATTATAAAACTAAAACAAATGAAGATAAGTACCAACATGGTGAACATAATTACGTCATTTCTATCCGACAGACAACAAGTCGTGTCCTTCAACAACTGTCTATCAAGACCCACACAGCTTAATATTGGTGTACTTCAGGGCTCAATACTAGGTCCGCTGCTTTTTGCAGTTTGTATTAATGATCTTCCTTTATATATCAATACAACTTGTGATCTATTTGCAGACGACTGTACTATATATACTAGTCAAGAAAACCGTAGTGAATTAGAGAATTCTTTACAAAAGGAACTCGATAATCTTACTAGATGGAGCAATGAAAATCGCATGCAAATTAACATCGACAAAACCAAATCCATGCTAATAACGCCCAGACAAAAACTACAGACACTAGCCATAACTGGATCACCGCTCAAACTCCGCATGGGCACGTTACCTATAGTTAATGTGAATGAACATAAAACACTAGGTCTTTTAAATGACAGCCATTTGAGCTGGAGCTCTCATGTTCACGTTCTTACCAAGAAAATAGCACAAAAAGTTTACCAACTTGCTGAAATTCAGCACTTCCTGGACGAAAGCACACGAAAAATATTCTATACATGCTATATCCAATCACATCTCGATTACTGTTCCACAGTTTGGGATGGTTGCCCTAAATCTAATTTAAAACGACAATGTTCTCTACAAAACCGTGCTATTCGTCTGGTTTCTGGCATAAAGCACGTTGAAAGTAATAATTTGTACAGTCATCTAAGACTTCTACCACTTCAAAAGCGCTTCCTTTTCAACAAAGCCAAATTAGTGAACAAAATTATATCTCAAAATACCCCAGAGTATCTTCTGCCGCTGATTCAATCTAATGCAATGAACAGCAAGCGCCTAAATTTGTTACATGTCTCAAAGCCTAGATTGGACCTATACGAAACATGTTTCGCCTATTCTGGTGCTCACTTATGGAATGATCTGCCTCCAGATCTGAAAACTCCAATGAGTCCCTACACATTTAACCGAAAACTCTTTCAAATACTTAATCCATACCGACTATATGCCACCATAATTCATTTACTGGTATAATTGTTCATTATAATCGTTCATTATAATTGTTTAACTATAATTGTTCACTATATATGTGTGTGCGTGTGGGAGCGAGCGAGCGAGAGAGAGAGAGAGAGAGAGAGAGAGAGAGAGAGGGTGTCAGAGAGAGTGAGAGAGTGAATGTGTGTGCGCGTGCGTGTGTGTGGAGAGAGTGATTGAGCGAGAAATGATAGGGGAATGTGTCAGTGCATGCATTCGTACGTGTATGTGTGAGAGTGAGTGAGAGAGTGTGTGCGAGAGTGTGTGCGTGCGTGCGTGCATGCGTTCATGCGTATGTGTATGTGTGAGAGAGTGTGATTGAGAGAGTGAGTGTGTGTGTGTGAAGGATTGTGTGTGAGAGAGTGAGACAGTGCGAGAGTTGATGTGTTAGTGTGTATGTGTGTGAGCGCGCGCATGCGTGTGAGTGTGTGTATATGAAAGAATACAGAGAGAAAGAGAGAGAGAGAGAGAGAGAGAGAGAGAGAGAGAGAGAGCTGAGCAGATGCATGTCTTGTAACACGTATGTTATGTAACACGCGAATCCGTATGTTTGTGTATTCTCATCTGTCATATTATCAGTTAAATACCATTTGTGTGTGTGTGTGTGTGTGTGTGTGTGTGTGTGTGTGTGTGTGTGTGTGTGTTTGCCTTCTCTGTGTGTATCTCTGTGTGTGGGAGCATCACTATGTTTACGTCACATACTTTTTATGTACACATTTTTCTCCATGTTTAACATTTTTATGAGACTGCTCATGACAATTGTCAGTGTATGTAATTGAGTAAAGTGTGGGAGTTTGTTCATACAAGTTTCAATGTTAACGTGAGACATTTTGTATGTGTCTAGATGTGAGGAGGTGTGAGTGTGTGTGGAGGATGTGTGTGAGTGTGGGATGTGTGGGTGGGGGTATGCGTTTGGATGGGTTGGGGTGTGTGGGTTTTTGTGGGTAGTGATATTTGTGGGTGTTGGTGGGATGTGTGGATGGATGTGTGGGGGTGAAAGTAGGGGTGTGGGAATGGGTGTGGGGGATGTGTGTATGGGTGGAGGATATGTGTATGGGATGGGTGTGGGGTGTGTGTGTTTATGTGGGTGGAGATGTTTGGGTGGTTTGAGGAAGTATGTGTGGGTGGCGGGGTTGTGTGGGTAGGGGATTGTGTTGGGTGGATTGGGGATGCAAGGGCGGGTGGAGAGAAGTGTATGGTGTGTGGGTTTGAGATATGTGTGCGGTGTGTTGGTGGGGGATGTGTGCATGGTGTGTGGGTGGGGATGTGGTGGTATGGGTGAGGATATGTGTGTGGGTGGGGGATAGTGTGTGGTGTGGGGGATGTGTGTGATGGGTGCGGGGAATGTGTGTATGGGTGGGGTATATATGTGGGTGAGTAGGGGATGTGTGGTGGTTGGGGGAAGTATGTGGGCGTGTGTGGGTGTGAGATGTGTGCGTGGATGGGGAATATGTGGGTGGGGGTGTGTGAGTGGCTTAGGGATGTGTAGGTGGGTGAGGGATGTGCATGTGTCGGGGTGGGATGCGTGAGTGGGTGGAAGATAAGTGTGGGTAGGGGTATTGTGATCGAGAGTTGTTTAGTTGGGGGTGGGTGGGGGTGTGTGGGTGCGTAGTGGAGGATGTGTGCGTGAGTGAGTGTGTGTTGGTGGACGGGTAGGGAATGCATGTGTGGGTGGGGAGAGTTGTGTTGTGTGTTGGTTAGGGATATTGTGTGGATGGGGGATTTTTGTGGTGTGTGGGTGGGGGTATGTGGGGTGGATGGGTAAGGGTATCTGTGTGGGTGTGGGTGGGAATATTGTGTTATATTTGGGTGGGGGATATGTGTGTGGTGTGTAGGTGGGGATGTGTGGTAGTATGTGGGTGTGGGATGTGTTGGTGAGGGATATGTGTGTTTGTGTGTGCGGTGCGTGGGTTGGGAATATTGCGTGGTAGGGGATGTATGTGATGTGCGGGTGGGGGATTGTGTAGTGGGGGGTTGGGTTAAGGCATGTATGGGTGGGTGGAGGATGTATGTGTGGGTGGTGGGGTGTGTGTGGATTGGGAATGTATGGGTGGTTAGGGAGATGTGTGTGTGTGTGGGGGGGGAATTGTGTGCGTGGGTGGGAAATATGTGGTCAATGGAGATGTGGCTGGGGGATGGGTGGTTTGAGGTGTGGATGGGGAGAGGATGTGTGGGTTAGGATGTGTATGTGGGTGGGCGTGGGATATGTGGTTTGGTGGGGGAATGTTTGTGGGTGGCGAGTGTGTTTTGGTTGGGGGAACAGGTGAGGTGAGTGTGGGTGGGGGGTGTGCGAGAGGGGGATGGGTCAGTTGGTGGGGTATGTATGTGTCCCTTGGTGTGCGTGTGTGTGGGTAGGTGGGGGGGGGGAGTGTGTGTGTGGGTGGGGTGATGTATGGGTACGTGGGAGATGGGCCTCATAACATGGTAATTTGCCTTGTTTATGGTTACAACATTCATTTCACGTTTATTTTTCTTCCTATGTAAATATATAATGCTCTTGATGAACGAAAGACGGGTGATTGGAAGGGCCGAATGTAAGACGCTAAGCCATACACAGATAATTTTTGTTTCTTTAGAGCCCTGGCGGTATTTAAAGGGTCGAAAGTTGGGGATCTTAGGAAACACACACGGGGTTTAACTGAACAGTGGCGAACACATCAAAGTATAGCTTCATTTGTTAATTTTCCCGGGGTTAAAATAATTGACATCCCAAATTTAGAACCAATATTTTAGTCTTAATATCGATATTTTTGAGTTCAATGAGACCCAGGCTCTGGTCCCAAAACTTAGAGGTAGTGGGAAACATGAAGATGCTTTACGACTATTATCGTTTAAAGACCATTTCATGTATATTAAGGATATTAATAAGGTAGCTCGGTCCTTTGCATGTGATAAATGTGGGAAGTTATGACACAAGGTATCGAGGATGGAAAGACACCGTAGCACCTGTAATGGGGTAAGAGAAAAGAATGGTATAAAGGCAGAGTCTATAATCCACCACAGACCATATGCGAAATACCGTCAGAGCAGGGTCTTCCAGTAGACCCTAACTACGTATATCCATACAGAGCCACATTCGACTACGAATGCTACTTTGACAGTAAGTCTCTGTCCGAGGAAACTAAATATACGAAATCCTTAGCAAAACACATCCCACTTAGGTGTTCAGTAGCTTCCAATGTCCCCGGGCTGGACTCGCCTGTATGCTTCATCTCATCAGATGACCCCCAGGTGTTAGTCGACAGAATGCTTGAGTATCAGACTCAAGTCGCTGAGACAGCGTATTCAGAACTGCTGGTGTGTTTTGATAAGGTGTATAAAACATTACAGGAACGACAGGAAACCAAATTAATTGATAGGTTAGATGATTATCTAAAAGCTTTACCGGTGATAGGATTCAACTCGATTAAATATGATCTTAATATAATTAAACCATATTTAATTTCTTACTGTGTTAAAAAAAAGCCCTCTAAAATTTGTAGTGAAGGGAAACAATAACTTTATGTGTATCGCCACTGAACAGCTAAAATTCTTAGATATTAGCAATAAATTAGCGCCAGGGTTCAGTTATGCCAAATACTTAGCAGCATACAAGGTTCCCGAGACAAAAGGCAATTTATTCTACGAATATATCACACACTTAGATAAGTTAAAAGAAACAGTTACCCCCACACGCAGCATTTTTCTCCAACCTTAAAACACTAACATTACAGACGAAGAGTACCAGGAGTGTCAGAAGGTCTGGGGCGAGTACCAGATGACCACTTTGGAAGATTTTCTAATCTGGTTCAACAACAAAGATCTAGGTCCCTTTCTTAGTGCACTACAAAAACAGGTTACGTTTTATGGTGAGTTAGGTGTAGACATGTTTAAGGATGCCATTTCTGTCCCCGGGGTCACTTTAAAGTATTTGTTTAGGACCCTCCCCAAAGACGTCTCCTTTTCCTTATGTGGTAGTCGGCGGAAAGAAGTTCAAGACACCATTAGAAACAACATTGTAGGGTCGCTCAATAATCTTTCATAGGCACCACGAATCAGACATAACACACATTAGAGGTAGAGAGGATACACCAGTACAGAGTGTAAAAGGCAATGACGCTAATGCCCTTTACCTATGGGCTATTATGCAAAAAATGCCCACAGATTTCCCTACTATTAGAAAAGCAGACAAGGGGTGTAGAACACCCAAGGTTAACAGGTGTGCATGACAGAGAAGGGAATGGTTAGCGTGGGTACAACACACAAATCAGATAGAATTGAAAAAACAGTTTAGTGTTGGTGAAATGGCCTTAGGTAATAAGCATATTAGAGTAGATGGCTGGGATAAGAAGAATAAGACAGCTTACCAATTCCATGGTTGTTTATTTCACGGACACCCCAACTGCCGCTTGACCAAGAATAGAGACGTTAACCCCGTAAACAACAAAAAGTTGACATACTTATTTGCCAAGACACAACATATACATGACTATCTAGTTAAAGAAGCTAAGGTTAGTGCAGAAGAAATGTGGGAGTGTGAATGGCAGACACTAAAAAATACTGACAGTGACCAAAAACAGGTCATGAAGACGAACTTCCCAACCGCCAAACCCTGGTTTGAGCGCTTCCCCATAACCCCAGAGAAGATTCTCGAGGCTGTAAAAGCCGAGATACTCTTTGGGTTAGTTGAATGTGATATCGAGGTGCCAGCTGACCTTAAAGACCATTTCTCAGAGATGACACCCATCTTCAAGAACATTGAGGTGAGTAGAGAACATATAGGTGACTTTATGCGTAATTACGCCGAGTCACATAAATTGTTGACAAGTGCCAGACGGACACTTATAGGTAGCTATAGCGGGGAAAAAATCTTGTTGGCCACACCATTATTAACTGATTGCCTGCCAAACAAAAACATGGCCATACCCAAACAGAGATTCAAGGCAGAAAATTTGAACTAGGGGTATACCACAATCTTGCTTTTAAAATGGTTACAATTGTAGCAGATCTATTGTATTACATATAAAATTAAAGAGGATTGCACAAGGAACATGACAGTGTTAATAATAAATTGATAGGTTACAAATATTATGACAATAATGAGAGTTTTAGTAATAACAATTGAAATTAAAGTGTTAAAAATTATGAAAAAAATTCACTTACCAAGGCGTTATTTCATATCCGAATCTGCTAATCCAGTTAAATTTAGTGAATTTTATTACAAACACCAGTTGGGTTCTAGAATATCACAAGAACTGCTCCATAAAACGAATAAAACACAATGAAATCATAACATTATGAAGTACATCATTTTCACACAAAATGGAAAAACCATCATTTTCTTAGATTGTTGGTTGATTGTTGTTTTTTCTCTATATTCTTACCGTCTTCTACATAACTATCTCACTACTGCACAGGTTTGTTTTCGAATCTATCACAAAGTCGTTTACATCACAATAACTATAATATAAAACTGTTTAAAACTGTAATTTTATTAAAATATATGAGGTCCTTCACCAGAAAGTAATGTCACAAAAATTCGAATCACAAAAATCCATTTCGAAACATGTTTTCATGTGTATTCTGCTTTGTCATGCGGGATTTTTGCACACGGAAGCCAGGTAATTCTTTCGTTCTGAAGTTTAACTTAATGGGACACTGAAATGGTGGACTGGAATGGAGAAATGGTTCAGTTTAAACCACCATATATAAAAAGCCTAAAGTGTGGTTCACGGGTGTCGCACAAGGGTTACGGGGTCTATCAGACGGTCTCCAGCGGGCAATCAGTTAAAATGGTACTTGGGACATGGTCTAGTGGTCACAAACATATTCCAAATTATTGAGTATACGCCTGTTAGCTGCTTCAAAGTGGTTGGGTATAAGGTGTCTGATGCTAGACGCGAAGGTGACAGCGATGATGCCCAGGCCATTAAGGCCGAGACAATGAAGTTGTTGGGTAACGCCGCTTACGATAAAACCCTAACCAACAAGGCCGAAGATGCAGATGTATCGTACTGTAAGGGTGATGATACGAAAAAGTTAGTGAACAATCCCCTTTTCAAAAAAATGACACAACTGACCGACGACCTTTTTGAGGTTGAATGTTATAAAAAGAGGACAGTGTGGGATCTCCCTTTACAGATAGTTTTTTTTTTTTTTCGTTTACCAGTATGCCAAGTTGAGAATGTGAATTTTATTATGATTTCATAGATATATTTATTGATAGGACAGATTTTCAGTTATGCGAAATGGACACAGACAGTTTATATTTAGCACTTTGCACACCCACACTAGTAGAAGCAGTTAGACGACACCTACGAGAAGAATACGACAGAGTCTATAATTCTTGGTTCCCGTCTGAGACATGCCCCAACCATATAGTTAATGATGAGACATGTCAGGCCTGTAAGGATGTTAGAGCCTATCAAAGGAGAACCCCGGGGTTATTTAAATTAGAATATAAAGGGATTGGAATGGTGTCCTTATGCAGCAAGACATATCACTGTTTTGGAGACTACAATAAAACAAGCACAAAAGGGCTCACCAAACAACACAACACCCACCTAGACAGACAGACATTTTTAGATGTACTCGACACACAGACAGCGACTGGGGGGAACAAATATAGGTTTCAAAATACAAGACTCTGCCATCTATACATACAAACAACACAGAAACTCTCTATCTTATTTATACATTAAACGAGAAGTACACGCAGACAATGTCACCACATTACCATTCAACATTTAACTCCACAACACAACACTAGCGACACAAGGGCCAGTTACTTTTATTTCATATGGATAATAAATGTGTACATGTAATTCATACTTTTATAAGGAAAATAATCCTGTACATATATTTCCTGTTTCTATACGCATATTTTCTACTTTTATATATGAATCACGTTATTGCTAATGTATACCATCACTAAATAATGTGTGTATGGATTAATACAAGAGATTGAAATGGCTCCAGTTTTTACCTTGCCAAAGTGTTACTAATATATTTGGAATTTATTTCTGGCCAGCCTAGACGCGTGTGCTTGTGTCACTGAACGGTGCAACCAATGTGCGTATATGGTTTAATATACAGAAAGAAATGTTTTTGCCACCAGCTTTTTTTTTACATGGAAATGGGTGCGTGTGGTAATGCAATATTGAACTCTACCCAGTAAGCGTGTGATAATACAAATTTAAACTGCGTTTTGTATCCATCTTTTATAAGGAAATGTATTATAAAAAGTGTTTGAATACTGCTTGCCATCCTTTACATGTGTACCCTATCGAGGGTTAATAAATAATTATTTATTATATTGATGACTTTGTTGATTTTTTAGTGTAGAGCTGATATCGTGTTTTATTCTTATGTTTCTGATTTTCATGTCTGTTATATATTGTTTTCGTTGTTGTCTTGTAGTCCTCTTCGAGGTTTTCGTTTCTCTGTGGTATATGTTGTCTTGCATTCATCTTCGTTGTTCTGTTATCGTTCTTGTGCAGTTGTCTGTTTACATTCTTGTCTTCATTTTTATTGTTGTCGTGGGTTGGTGTTGTGTAGTTACATGTTTCCTGTGAAACAATTGATACGTACAAACGATAATAAACGAGACATGCACACAGTGGAACACCAGTATACATTGGAACAGAGAGACAAAAATAAATACACAAACACACAGTGGTATAGCGAGACAGACCCACATACACAAGTACAATACCACAGAAATACAAATATACAAATATCTGCAAATGAGCCAAGTACACAAGAAGAATGTCACAAGTACAAAGTCAAAAGGACAAACGTTTACAAAAATGGTACAAAACAAATAACAAAGGTAGAGATTTTCATTTTTTTCTGTTTTAATTTTCATAGATGGATAGTTATACATGGTGTATCTTCTTTCTTGGATCATCCAGTGGTATACAGGTGTCTGGGTAGTCATGGGCTGCTTGTCTCCGGGCTGGTGGGCTCTGATCACACATCTGACTATATGATGGTTGATCATCAAACATCTGGCTGTTGTCGGCTTCATCAAACATCTGGTTGTCTTCGTCTTCATCACCTGCCTGGTAGCTCGGTTGATTATTGTTGGCCTGATAAGTTTTGGTGACTTGGTTGTGTTGGTAGGGTTGAACACTGTTAGTGACTGGCTTGGCTTAAACTTTATTAGTGACTGGCTTGACTTGGTTAGTATCTGGCTTGGTTTGATCACCGTTAGCACATTGACTGGATGAGAGTCTATCACAATCAGCCAGAATCCCACTTTTCATCGCTATCAATTGTTAGTATTCTTGGCGAGTAAGTATCATCCCCATCTTGGTCGGGCATTTTTTTTATCAGACTCACCAAAGAAGCGGCGTATGTGCAATGTAGTCGTACCTCTATAGGATGAGACAAAGACGGCCTTGACACCATCCCCAACAGGTCGAACTGTTTCACTGCCGCGAGTCATATAGACGGGGTTAACTGTTACAGTCTTGAGTTCTGTAGTCATCTTCGGTTCACGGTGTGCGAGTGGTCACAGCCACGGGTTTATATACCAGTAGTTGAGCCACGTATAAACCGGTTTCAACGAGATATAGCCAGACGCAGTCGACCTACATTAAGGTTTGTGGTAACGGGTGTTTAGCCTTTATTACACGATGACTGATCGACCCACAATCCGGTCATTGACCCGTTGTTTATTTGAAAACGCCTGCAGAATACGTGGCATACTCGCGCCACGACATTTCAGCTTGAGAAAATAAATAGCGTACAGGCCACAGGTGTCACTTAGTACATCTTGTAAGACCCAGGTGTTGTACATTAATGGTCTGACTGAATACTTCTCAATAAACTTGCTTATGTCAGCGTGTAAGGGTGGTAGTACAAACGAATCAAAGCATTCACATTTGCCTAACCCGTCGTAATACACCGCGATCCAGTGGGACCCAGGTTGATTACTGGGGTCAGTGTTTATCACCAAAGCAACTGGCTTAGTTCTATCTATTTGTGTAGGTAACTGATCACGAGCACATACTCTGACCTGGACCCGCCGAACATATCTATCCGCTAGTAGTAGACTGGTAATCTGCTCTGTTTCCATTATGAGGCGTAATCTGTTAGCACTTGTCTGGTCTTGGATATTTCAATTATCCCGTTGTACTCGGCGCAGACGATAACTTGTAATGTTTCTGGTGTGGGTGTGTTGAACTTAAATTCCAGGGTTAAAGGACCAGCCCTCGGCATCTCAAACTGATCTCCTTCCAGTAAACTGGGACTCATGTCAAATGTATACAGAATATAACCATGTTTATATTGCATATAGTCAATGGAATTACCGGCGTCCTTGCCCACCAGACCCATGACTAGATTAGTGCCAAAGAAGGCTCGTACGTATTGATTACGTTCATAGTCCATCGTTAACGGCTTGCTGGTGGCAGATATCCCATCGACTGATACGTTCAGATACGTCAGCCCAAAGGTTTGAAAATTATAAGGATTAGCTTTGAAGGTACCTTTGAAGGCGGCTGATGTTATTATGCCAACCACGATACGGGTGGGTTTTTGACTCATAAACAGATTATCTTGTGTGTGAGATAACATCCCTTGTGGGATAGCTATGTTTTCAGCGCCACACGCTTGATCGGTAGTTTCATATTGGCTCTCATCAAGGCTTTCTCATGGGCGAGAGGGACGGCTGGAGTTAGTTTGGCTTTATGAACCACCAGTGTGGCATGTGTTATAACCGATGAATAAGCAAATGTGTTGTCGGGGGCCATTAGGTTAAAGGTAGCTTTCGATGGAGTCAGCTTAATTTTCACATCCACACCGTTTATCATGTAACGGTCTTTCGCAAAGATATCGACGTGTAGTCGACCCATCATATCTATTTCTTGGCTCTAGCTGGCTAGTTGTCGTCGGGTGTTTCGACCTTTGTTGCTTTCGCCTTGAGTCTCATCGAGAAATTTAGTTGTATCGTTGTAATAGAGGGCAGCTGAGAGATGACTCTTCTTGGCTTCCTCCCCGTGATTCAGAGGGGCTTCCAGATAGGCTCTTTATGGGTATGTGTTCTCACTAGGGTTGATTGGCGTGTCGTTGAAAGAGACATCCACTTGAGAAAACAGACTGTGTAAGTAATAGTTGACGGGGGCCACTTTGGCTGTGGGCGGTAGTTTATCGCCGTTGGGTAGTGTGATTTTAGCTCTGATGTGAAAGAAGGTATTAAATAAGTGTAGATACTCTTCACTGGCGCCAGATATAGCAAATTCTATGGGTGCTCCTGGCGCTAGAGACGCGAGTGGGTGTATCTCCACACACTGCCCCTCTTCTACGGCCGTTTGTGTCAGAGCCACGCTAAACAGATCCAAACCAGAATGCAGACACTCACAAGAGTTGGGATGAATCAGAGCCATCATGCAAAGATATTCGAATACTTCTTCTTATGAGACCGACTAGGCCCATCAGGTGGCGCTGGTCATCTTTTTCTTCTAATACCACTACCTGATTGGCTAACATGATCGACTGCCCCTTGCAGTAAACGCTGACCGGCTTGTGTGGCGTGGTCTTTAAAGGCTTCTCCAACGTTCCTACCAGCTAGAGCGTGTTGGGCCACTTTCAAGCCTGTACCTAGACCTTCTCGGAGTAAGGCCTTACCACCTGTCTTTAACCAGGGTAGAATCGTGCGACCGAGTCCACTGAAGAAACTACCAATACCACGACCTCTCTGACTCCTGCCACCCACAAACACTGGCATGCCATGGCCAGCTTGGTTGCAGTAAACGTCCTCGTACATTTTGGGACTTCGACGTAACGCCAAGTAATTCACCATTATTCTAGGTCTTAATGTTTCCGCGTGCGAAAATGTAACGTCAGAACTGAAGTTCCGCTGGTAAATGAGATCGTTGTCCCCGTCTCAGTGGTTAAAAGGATCTCCACCATGTCGAAAGAATACCGACTCAGTGGCACGTAGTGTGGTTTGTCATAGATGTGAAATACCGAGGCCGAGCGCTGGTCCAAGATCGGGACAGTTCTTAGTAAAGGGACCATGGCGTCTCCGACTGGTCTCGCGGCTATGAGATCGCAATAGACGTAGACATTTTGAATGTCATTATTCAATTCTACCCCCACCTCGCCTTCCATTAGGGGGTTGGCGTCCGTCACCTTGACAGAGGGAAAACCTAAAATGTTTCTCAATCTCTCGCTAAATTTAAGAGTGGCCCCCGGTTCGAATAGCTTCACGAGGGCTCTCTTCAAGGCCTTGTTATAATAGAATCTGACTCGCACCTTGTCCTCAGTCTCTTTCCCTAACCGATCAGGACGCAACCTGTCACGCTCTTCCTCCCCTTTCACTAGTCGATTCAGTTCATCTATAAAACCAGCTGGTGAGCTGTACATACCCACGGGACACACCACTCTTATGGGGTGTTTCCCCTGAGGTGGTATGTATATGAACCACACTTCATTCTCTAACACATTGCAGCAGTAGTTGGGAAACTGAATTTCCGCTAAACCCACTTCATATCGTTTGGTCACATCAATAGTCTGCGGCAACTTGACGAAAAAGTGACCCGGGTCGTTGTTGGGAAACATATTCGGTGAAGCATTGCTGAGCAATATCACGTAGAAACTCATAGTTTAGGGTTAGGTAGCATGTAACCCAGACAACTACTCATTAGCGCAATCCAGAGCTTGCCCTCGGATGCTTCGGCGCTGCCGCGACTCAGATTGAATAGTGATACGCCGATACCGGTGTATATAATGACCATCTGACAGAAGAAGACAATCTCTGTTCTCGGCACCCGTTGACCAAAAAACGACAAGAACGAGGTTCTTTCGCTGGGTGGGCTATTTTGTGGGCGCAGTACAGTAGTTTCCACAATGTCTTCGTCCATTAGCCTCGGTATCTAGTTAGGTCTGAAACCCAGCTGTTGAATGATGAATTATACCCGAACCATTTCACTAAATACTCTTTACCACCACCTCTCCTTCGTCTTTCTTGTAAGACGGTTTCAACCCGATACATTTCTTTATCTCCGACTGGTTGGATCTCTTCTCGATAGAATGATCCTCGTAGTTCTTCCCCCGAATCGTCTTTTAGCACATACGTCACCGGACTGGTCTGGTTTATACGACTGAGAGTAAACAATTCTTCTGTCCATAGGAACATAGCCCTTTTTAAAAGGTTGTTTAGGTTGAGCTAGTCTGACTCGGTCCCCTTTTGTAAAATGTACTTTTCTTGGTCCGTCGGGCTGGTGGTACAAGTTATGCCACACCTCTTCTTGATTAGTATAGTTGACTTGTCGGGGGGTCATGCGAATACTTCTGTGATATGAACCGTTGTAGTTGCGGATCAGTTTATCGACGTAGTCGATTGTCGATGTAGCGCAGTGCATTAGTCTTGATGAAATAGCGCCACATTTTTTTCTTTAAGCGTCCGGTTGAATCTTTCCACTATGGCCGCCTTAACGTCTTCATTCTCGGTGGAAAGAAATGCACACCTCGGTCTTTCAGAAATTTTAGGAAGGTCTGGTTGACAAATTCCGACCCTTTGTCGGTCTGAAAGTTTACCGGTTGTCTATCACCAAAGATTTTACTCACAGCCTCCACCAGCGCTTTCCCCGTTTTCGTCTGGATCGGGATGGCACATGCATAATTACTAAACACATCTATGCAGGTCACTAGATACGACAACCCATCGTTGTATCTTTGTAATAGTCTCATATCTATCAAGTCGGCTTGAAACTGTTGATTTATCCCACCGGTTATGGTCTGACGTCTCTGAAAACGCCGACGGATCGGTTTATGCAAAGTATACGTGTCCTGATGGCGTAACCATTTCTCTATTTGCTTAGCACTCAGTTTAGTATTTCTTTTTAAGGCGGCGGCCCCGCCATAGGCCCCCGGCTGCTGGGGATCGTAGTAGTACTTTCTTATTTGCGCGGCCATTTTCCCCACTTGGGCGTAGTTAACTTACTCGGCTTCTTCTTTCGTCTGAGCTTATACGCTGGAGTGGTCTCAGCTACTTGACTCTTGGGTGTTATTGGCGTATGGGCAGTTACTTAACTCTTGGGTTCGCTTACATGAATAGGCTGACTAGGTGTCTCGGTTATTTGACTGGTTGTCTCGGGTGCTGGTAAAGTGCTGACTTCGGGTTTTTGTTCAACCGTGCCGTTTCACTCGGTTGGACATATTAGGGACGTAGACAACTTGGTGCTGGTCAGGAAATATACGACTGCGTAAACGGAGCTGATCCGGTGTATCCTGTCGAAGGTCGAATAACAAATACCCGTGTGGCGTCGATGTCGCGTCTTTAAAACTATCTTGGACATATGACACGCGGCCTGGGTACATTTGTTTGGCCAGGTTGGTAATTTGCGACCCATCTCGAGGATTTTTAAACACCACTAGGTAATGCGAATTCAGACTGATAGTTCTTTGTTCTTTGTTCTTACCAAAAAAGGTTCTGGACTATATACATGCCACTGAGATTACGATGATGACTACCCTTAGTAAATAGTTTGGTCACTCTATCATCTGTCTCGGACATTAGGTCATCTATAACCACTAACCGCCGTCTATCTCCAGTCCAGTTTTCCACATCGGGCAGTCCCTCGTTAAATTGGACACCCTTCATAGTATCGTACATGGGCTGCCACTCCCCGTAGCACCATATAACCTCCTCTGGAATCGGGTCGACCATGTCCGGGAGATGGGCCATGAACTGTTGTACAAAGATGGATTACCACATCCTGTTAGACCCGCAATCATCGATGTAAAAGGATGTTTCCATCTAGGATCCATGACTACGAATAACCACCTACCTACCCATGTGACGCCATATATGGGGTTCAAACCCGCGACCATCAACCGCGCCCTGTATAGCTAACCGCCCGCGCCCTCCCCTGCGCTCGATCGCCCCGGTTTATATCAATACCATTAATACCCCACCTAGTTCATTACGACGACGATAAGCCCCTGGATTAGTTGTTAGGAGAATGAGTATTGATGTTTTGTCCCAAATTGTGCATGTACAACTGTGTGTTTTTGTGTGTGTGTGTGTGTTTTTTTTTTTTGTGTGTGTGTTTTTTTTTTTTGGTTTTTTTTTTTTAGTTTTGACATTTTAAAGAAAGAGTCGGTTGTCCGTTGTTAGCACCAGTAGATACCCCGGTACTAGTTGGTCCGATGACCGGACTAGTGGTCACTCGGGCGCTGACCGGTCAAGGGGTCACTACGAGGTGGCCGGTACTACCTTCTTTGTGCTTACTCTTTACGCCGGCTCCTTCCGCTCCACCCACCCACCCACACACACATGACGAGACCCATCACCTATTAGACCAGACTTTAAAAAAAAATATACCCGCCAAAAACACCGAGCTTAACAAGCCAAAAACACAACTAGGGAGGATCCAGGTGTTAGAAGGAGCAGGGGACGTCAATATCACCCACCACAGACGGAGCTGACATGACCCGCACCTTCGGGCTCCTTCAGGTGCCGCACCTTCGGCATCTCCAATTTGCGGTGACTCCAGTCCCTAGGTAACTACTAATGACACTGTAAGATACACCTTTGTCCAAACCATCTGTTGTTAAAAGCTTAGTGTGTTGCAGGAAACGAAACTGTCACAATTAGATAGTTGAGCATCAAACAAAGCAGTGAAGACATCAGTAATCTGGTTTACTTCATTCGTTGAGCTCCATAGTACTGACACAAAGACATGGCAATGCTTGGGTTATCACACAACAGATCAATCCTGCTGTACAGTTGTGGCAGATACAATGACTTGAAGGCTTGTTGCTTTCTTTGCTACATACTTGCCCCCTACCTGAAAGCCAAATGAATGAACGTCCATGCTATCTAAAGGATATCGAGGTCCCGCCAGCGCTAGACAGCACTGATGGCCACAAACACGCTTCCATCAGTCCACTGGAATCTCTGATGGTCACAAACACACGTCTCCATCTGCCCGCTGACAGCTACGATGTTCACCAACATACACCTCCATCTGTCCGATGAAACCTCCGATGTTCACTTCACCAACACACGCCTCCATCTGTCCGCTGACAGCTCTGATGTTCACCAACACACGCCTCCATCTGTCCGGTGACAGATTTGATGTTCACCAACATACGCTTCCATCTGTCCACTGACAGTTTTGATGTTCACCAAGATACGCCTCCATCTGTCCGCTGATAGCTCCGATGTTCACCAACACACGCCTCCATCTGTCCACTGACAGTTTTGATGTTCACCAAGATACGCCTCCATCTGTCCGGTGACAGTTTTGATGTTCACCAACACACGCTTCCATCTGTCCACCGAAAGTTTTGATGTTCACCAAGACATCTGATGTTCACCAACAAACGCCTCCATCTGTGCGCTGAAAGTTTTGATGTTCTCCAAGATACGCCTCCATCTGTTCACTGACAGCTCTGATGTTCACCAAGACATGCCTCCATCTGTCTGCTGACAGCTCTGATGTTCACCAAGCCATGCCTCCATCTGTCCTCTGTCAGCTCTGATGTTCACAAACACACGCCTCCTTCTGTCCGCTGACAGCTCTGATGTTCACAAACACATGCGTCCACCTGTCCTCTGACTAATCTGATGTTCACAAACACATGCGTCCACCTGTCCGCTGACTGATCCGATGTTCACAAACACACGCGTCCACCTGTCCGCTGACTGATCTGATGTTCACAAACACACGCTTTACAGGTCTGACCATATTCAGCTGCTTGTTTCTGTCAGTTGTCTAAGTTTGAAGATTGAGAACAACCCACTACTGGCAACGGTGGTCGTATTCCAGTACGAACCTCAGTAGGCGCAGTCTGCGGCAGATTGGAAGCGCTAGACTCGAATTTCGCTCTAATTTGATATCGTCAGTGGTGCATATCCCTGACTGGACCCGGGATCGAACTCCGGTTCACTTGCGTGTGAGGCGGGTGCGTAACAACTTGACCACGTGGCTCATGCTAGACGAGTCCAAATTATCATACTAGAATATCACGACATCACCCATTGTATTCTGTAGCTCAAAACTTGCCTTATCTCCGCGACTGACATCCATCAATCGATGTGGCTCTGAATGATCAGGTCTTCTCGATCTAGCAAGGCACACCCGGCGCTAAAGTCACGCGAACAATGGATTTATTTTGTTGTTTCAGGATTTGAGGTTTGAAGATTGAGCACAACCCACTACTGACACCACTGAACAACTACATAAATAATAGTCTAAATAAATAGTTAAATAAATAGTTGTTTAAATGCCAATATTGCGTCTGTGCAGCTTCTGTTTGGTCTAAAAGCCATCTGAGCTTCTGATCGTTGTCCTTCCAGTTACGGTCTCATCTTTCTTCAATGACTTTGGCACACATGTTCCCTGTGTGGCTAAGTAGTGAGACTCCTCTATCATTGTCAGGATCTCCATAGCCTGTAGGTGAAGGACAACTTACGACAGTAAACACAACAGGTAGCAAGGTGTCACCGAGTGCAGGCTAGCCACGACGCAAGTGAAGCCCAGTGGTCATCGTGATACACGGGACGCACAAGTGGTGAGAAGGCAAGGTCTGACCAAGAATACCTGTGTCCGGTAGACGGGTTGAGGACAGCGAGACGGACAGACAGAGAGGGTTATGCTTGTATTCTATGATCGTTGTGAGATAGCATGGCTGACTAGTAGATTAGGATGTGTTTGAGCTGAGACAGTGAGAGAGCCATGTTGTATTAATATAAGATGTGTAACGTATATACTTCGTGTTGTGATAATGTATGCGTTGCGCAGAGTTATGAGCGCAACTATTCCCGAATGTATTTGATGTAAATAGTTCACGTGAATAAAAAGATTTACTTCACGTTGTCGTGTGTGAGAGTGCAATCATTGAATGTGTATGATTGTTTCGCCCCTGTTCTGAGAGAGCGAGCCAAATGTACATATAATTTAAGACCATGACAATCATTACTGGCTTTGTTTTTCCAAATTATTTCAGTTATTGCTGTTTGTCACTTATCTGGTGTTCCTTGGTCTGACAGGCGATGTGGAAAATTCTTCTGAGCCAATTTGGCCCCATTTCTTCAGCAGCTTTGGTGGCTTCTGCAGGTAAATCGTCAAACGTGTCGCTTTCAGGTTTGGTCCAATTTAATCACTTGTTCTGCTTCTGTCAGTGATATTTCTGGTTCCACGTCTTCTATCTTTCTTTGCTTCTGTATTATTTATTATGTTATTTGCATTTTGTCTGTTTCATTGAAAGTAAGCATTTCTTTAAAATAATTTATCTTTCTGTTTAAGATAATTTTGGGGCCTTAGTATAGGTTGACCTTTTTCATAATTTAGTATCTAATCCCTTTTAAACTCCTGTAGTAGTTTGTTACTGCTGCTTTGTTTGCTCATCTCATCTCATCTCACCACGTTCCTCTTGTACCTTGCGGTGTCGAGGTGAAGTATAAACATCGTGTGGGATGTGGAATTTTATTTTATGAGAATATTATGTTATAAGTCTAGAGGGTTTATTGATTCTCTGGTCACTTGTTAGAATGCAGGGTGATCAGGGATATTTACCACAAACCCCAGGAGAAAAGAATTCAATCCTTGAAACAATGGCATCTGTGTGTAGGTTTCCCTTCCCACTTCATCACCCTTTAAATTTACTATAGTGCTAGAAGGATATTGATTGCTCACAACATATAAACAACCACTGTTGAACACCACATTTACTTGATGTACACAATAACAATTTTTTGGACAAAAATTTCAAATATTAAATCAAAATCTGTAGTTACATATATATGTGTAATGAACACTATGCATTTTCAGACAGGCATGGGAATGATTTGCATTATCTCAATATATTTACACCCTTTTTGCCCAAGAAAACAACAATGTTATTACAAACAACACAACACCCACATATTGGGTCTACTTTCATTTACCCTCATAATTAAGGCAAATAAAGATCTAAGTATATAGAACCCAACATATAAACATTTGTTTCTGACACCTTTTACAATTTTCTCATTTTTAAAAATAATGAGTTGGTGTCAAAATAATATACATATATACCATTGGAAAAAAAACTACTGACCTGTTACCTTCAGAAAAAACCAACATATAAACAGCATTTTGTACTACTAATTAAACTAATTAATAGAGTCATTTATCTCCTGGTGTGCGGTTAAGGGTTCATCTTTGCTGTAGATTAGATCCTTTTCCCATTATCTGGGTACCGAATTAATGCACTCAGTTATGTTCCTAATATTTATCCACTGGTAATTGGCTGGTGACTATTTTATAATCCATAATCCAGGAATTGAAAAATCACACACCATATATCCCCTCCGTTGGGGCTAGAATCACGAATATTCTGTTGCCTTAGGCTCGGTGCCCTTTTTGTGAAATTTGGTGCCTCAGGTTGGTCATACTTCAGGATTTCCACTTAAGCTTTGCAGAAGGTAATTCCCTTTATCATCAGGTCTGATGAAAAGTTGACGTCCATTCAGCTTCTCGGCTTATAATATCCGACTAACAAATTGGCTTACACAGAGGTTTCACCCACCTAGTCGCGAGTCTATAACCCATGACATTTAGGCTGACATTGGACCGGCAAGGAATTAGTCGTTGTTATCTAGTCCAGTGTAGAACTTTAATTGACTGAGAGGAATCTCATGGTAGTATCTGTGACTAGGGCCACAATTGATCTATACCTACATATATCCACAGATGAATAAATCCAGCACAGTAACAGGTTTGCAAACAATTAGATGATTCCTCTTGTTGCTGATGTAGAGGCATTTAGTTGCTTTCATATGGTCTTTTATCCGATAGGGTTCAGGTTTTGGATCCCTGAGGTAATCTGGTGTAGTTATGGTTTTCAGTTGGTACCTTGGTTGTGTTGGTTCAGTGTCTTCTCCATTTGGGTGAGTTGGTGTTCATATCAAGAACTTGGTGTTGAATGGCTGAATGGCTGAATCCCATGTTTGACTGTTGCAGCTGTGAGACGTTCTTTCGAAGACTTATCCATTGTTGGATATTAACTTGGTAATCCAACCAACAGTTGAAGGGTTTTCACTGTTGCTAGTTTTAGTAACTTGTAGTAGGATTGTCCCATAGTTTCACTGATTTGGTTGAATGATGAGGCCATAGGTGGTACTTCTCAGAAGTAAAGCAGACGATACACTGTTGTCAGTACTCTGTTGATCTTCATCTTTGTAGATTATTAGATCTTGAAGTCCATCCTGGATATTCCTACTAAAATAGGACTTAATCACTCACCCAGTCAGTTGTCTTCAAATAGTCTGTTGCTCGCTATGGAGCTATTGAGCGCAGCAGTAAACATGGTTTTGTTGGCCCAGACTTTGCTTTAGGACAGGTTGTTCTTTATTATTGACTGGCTGATGTCCCAGTTTCCAGTTGATAAGGTGGCAACTCAGTCCCACCAAGTCCACCACTCGCTATAGAAAAGGGATGACAAGAATACAACACGAGCATTAACCTACTGTGTTATGGTAAAAGGTTTACAACACAATTACAAACAAAAATACAACCAACAGGAAGAAAATGGGAAAAGAGTGGGTGTCCACGTTCCACTGTCCCTCGTTGCTGGTGTAGAGCCATTGTGACTCTTAATAGTGAGTAAGGTATTTTCTCACTTCATATTATGTTCTGTTGTTACTGGGACTATTAGATGAGTGACGTCATTCTATCCATCCAACATGTTGATATTGCCTCTCTATCTACTTGAAGAGAATAGCCTATACAGAATCTCTGTGGTTTCTAATGCCGCGTCTTCCTTTCGGCACTATAATCATCATTAGGCCAAGGCTATTCAACATTGGCTTCTTAAGTACTGACATACACATATTTCCTACATCATCTCATGTTTCCACAGGAGTCACATTACAATGTGTATTTCCCAGTAAAAAGTAACAATCAGGACATAGAAAAGTTCTCATAACAGAGAAAACAAACATACATGTCTCTGATATCAAGTACATGATAATCATACACAATAATATTAATCATAAAATTTAATGCCGGAGCCAATGGTTTTGAATTTTCTTCAGGGGTTAATCCCTAAACTAAAACATACATTGTTTCCCTCACTGCGTACAGCACATGAGGATAGTAACCGCTGTGGTATATTTTGCCAATGACTGCTATTATTCGGAGTGTATTTATTAGAATATCTTATGCCGCATGGTCCAGTATTCTGAATATTGCAAGCAATTTATTCACATCAATCTTCGCTTCTGTTCCTACCACAGTGAGGTGATACGGATTGAAGGCACTTCCTACTAGAACATTCATTTCTATCAAGCGTTTACTTCCTTTGTTCTTGAATTTATATTCTCAACAATGGCATTTCCCTAGCAATATTTTATGAAATGATTATATGTTCCTCGCTCATATGGAGGGGTTATTAATCTGTTAACAAAAGGATTGCACTAAAATTTAGCACTATAGTTCCAAGTTACAGATTATGATATGGCAAAGCATTTTATCCCCTGACTAAGAGTCAGGAATATGCGTAATCATTTGTATGTCCCCGCATGGATAAAAATTCCTTTGAAAATGGTCTTTAGAGTTCAGTCTCTACCGTACATAGATTATTTGCAGATTTCTAAGCATAGATAGTGAGATATAGTTCACATTGCATAGAAGTTATTTTTCATAGGACTATGAAATTGGCAGAAACGAGTTTTCTTCTTTGAAGTATGAATCAGGAGTCTGTTCCTAAATTGAGAAGAGTTTCTGACATGAGAGTTGAAACTCTACAGTACACATATTTATAGGTTATAAGCACTATTAGTTAGATATAAGTTCATAATGCCTATAAAAGATTTTAACATAGGGATTTGAAATGGTAAAACATAGGAAAAATTACAGCGTGGCACCCACATGTGCTTCATTGGTAAACATCATCCAGCCTGGTTTAAGAGAATTGTTGACTTATTATTCTAACTAATTCTTAATTAAACATACTGGTCTATGTAATACATAAATACATCTTAATAATGTAGATATAACATACCAATAGCTTCAGAGAATGATGGTTTTAAGGCAAAATTGCCTTTTCCCCACACGGGGAAACTTTTACATGTCTGCTTCCTCTGTTTGTCTGAACTAAAATGGCTACAAAGAGCCTTTGTTTTTCAATCAGTCGACGACTGTTGGCCAGGTACTAAGCCAAAATAAAGCCAAATAAATTAAGCTGCCACGGTCAGTCTATCGCTGTTTTATTTTCTCCTACATTAAGTAAGTTACTTAAACAGTAATTTTAAGGGGTTGTTTATTTTTAAGGGAGTCAATGCTAGGAAAGGGTAAGGACGTTTTACTATATCACACATCGCGAGAGTGCCCGATTATGGGCTTCATGTATCGATATTCCCATGGACTCTGCTATTCCCTCCATCCAACGTTTACTTGGTCGGCCTCTTCCTCTGTTTGCTTCTAGTCTGTACATCATTGCTTGTTGTGGTATGCTGTTGACTGGTAACCTACTTGCATGGCGAAACCATTTGACTTGCTGCTTTCTAATAAAATCTAATGCAGCTATAACCCCCACTTTAGTCCTGATTTCTTAATTTCTGATCTTATCTCTTCTTGATAAGTTGAGTATTCTTCTCAGGAATCTCATTTATGTTGTTGTGATTTTTCTTTTCTTTTTGTCTGTCATTGTCCAGATTTGGCATTGGTAGCATAGAGTTGGTAGGAAGATTGTGTTTCTTTCTTAGTAATTATTGATACATGTTTGTTAAATTGTTCCGCCCGTGTGTTGCCGGGGCCCATACGGGGGAGCAAAGAATAGTAACACTGTTGCCTACCATGCACGTCATAAGAGGCTACTAAGGAGGCTATAGTTCCGTCGCCCTGCTACTGAGTTAGTGCGTGGCGCGACACTGTGAGCTGTGAATTTCGTGTGAAATGCTTTTGCATCTGTCCGCGGTTGTTTTTCGCGTGAACTGCATGTTCGGAACGATGACGGCCGGATGTTGCTGGATTGACTGGTTTGCCTTTTCGGTTAACGGGTGCATTTTTCAGGAGGCTCCTGGGAGTCGTCGCTGTAGCTACGGAGTTCGTGCTTTGTGCGACGCTTTCGGTGGGTCGCCCTGCAGAATGAGACCGAGCCATATGGGATAAAACCCCATTCAAAGAAGTCTTTCTGGTGACTGCCGTTTTCATTAACGATGAACTGTATTTTTCGTGGAGGACTTTTGTGTTGGCATTCTGGCGGCGGCATTATGCACAGTGTAACTGTGCGGGCTGTTGGCTTGCCGACACTCCTGTCTATTCCATTGTTCACATTGGGCAGTGAGGAGCATTTTGTGATATTCACTGGCACAGGAACGGAGCAATATGGGGACGACCCGTTGCCGTGAAATTGGAACCGCGACTAACTAACTAACTAACTAACATGTTTGTTCTTTAGTATTGGTGCCATTTGTCCAACGAGTTGGTTTGTCTTATTGCATTTATTTTCGATCTCGCCTTCTGATCTGCCATTTGATGATATTATACTTCCTAGGTACTTGAAACTCTTTACTTGTTTCAAGGTATGTTCGTTTAAGTGAATTGTTCTTGTTTTTTTCTTCTTTAGTTATAGTCATTACTTCTGTTTTGCATTTGCAGATGGTTCTTCTTCTGTGTTCTCGTCATGCTGTATTCTTGCGGTCTCTGTTTGGCTAATTTCTGTACATATGTTGTCATATATGTTATGAACAAGAGAGGGGACCTTGTCGTACTCCAGATGTTATGGTGAAGGGTTCTGAGTGCCACCCAGTTGCTCTCACTATGCATTCACTTTATTTTCTTTATGCTAAACGTTCTCGAAAATATTCCCCTGTATCGCTCTTAGCTCTTCTTATTGTTCTGTTTATGTCTCCTCTGATTTGTATGTACTCTGAATAATTTTCTTCTATCCTCTTGCTAATCAGCATCTATAAACTTTCTTTTTCTTATTCACAGTGTATTTTATATCATATATTCCACCAGGCTAATAATTTGCAACCTGTATTTCCTTTATTGTTTTTTGCTCCATTTATTTCTTGGGCTGCTTTCACAGTGGTTACTTTGAAAATTAAACCGTTCTTCATTGGTTGATTGATTGATTGATTGATTGATTGATTGATTGATTGATTGATTGATTGATTGATTGATTTAGGAACCGACATCACAGCATTCGGGAACCGTTCTTCATTTACTGTAAGTGCCTCTTGAGGCAGGTTTTCATAACTGTGTTGTAAGTTTTCTTGTAAAGCGTTTTCATATTCTTCTCCATCTAGTTCTTCTCAACTGATAATTTCAGTGTTCTATTTCTTCTGTGTGTGTGTGTTCATTATGACTGTTCTGTCTGTTACTCCTTCGTTGTGTCGATGCTTATATTGCGTTTGGCTCTGGCAATTGTGATGTCACAGAAGTCTCTTTCCTTTGTCAACATAAAATTCTAGGTCGTTGCATGTATTCTACGTGACCAGCTGTGAGGTTTATTTCTGGGTCCCTCCATCTATACCACGTGACCAGCTGTAAGGTTTATTTATGGGTCCCTCCATCTATGCCACGTGACCAGCTGTGAGGTTTATTTCTGGGTCCCTCCATCTATACCACGTGACCACCTGAGAGACCCTATGTTGAATTAGAAATGCAGCCATGCCGGAAATTGACAGCCTCGCATCTATTCTTGTGTCATGTGAGTACCATACACTCATGATCATCCCAATTAACATCACATGTCATGTCAATAAATGCGGGCAGTCAAGGTTCGATCACAGATCCCAGATACCCTTTCCCACATCCCATTTACCATACTTTAACTCTCCACCAGATCCCAAAAAGCCTTCCCCACATGACATTTACCATACAGAAGCTCTCCACCAGATCCCAGAGAGCCTTCCCCACATCACATTTACTATAGAGTAGATCTCCGACAGATCCCAGAGAGCCTTCCCCTCATCCCAGTTACCATACATTAGCTCTTCATCCAGAGGAGCAGCGACAGCTAATCTCTCAGCCCATTTATTGTCCCGCACTCCTGCATGCTTTGGGCAGAAAATCCATGACATGATGTCAGTCTGGGTCCTGTCCAGCGATCCAAGCCACTCCACCCGGAACATGGCAGTTTCCACTTCCCACAACATACTGACCGTGTAATGTAACCGCATCCACTAAATGCTGCAGATCCTCGTGCGACGCAGTTCGTGATCCCGCATACCCGCGTTCGAAGTACATCTGCGGGCGATTTGGCAGCAGAACCGTCTTGCGTTGGTTTTTTACGAAATGGTATGGGTGTCGGTCGTTCAGAAAGCAATGACAAACTACTGAACGTAAACTTGCCAAGAGATCATTCATTCATTCAGTAGCATGTCCTTTGCAGAAACTCACTCCCATAACAACCTTCCGGAAAACCTCTCGATCACAAGCAAGATGTCCCGCGTCTGATACACCCATCTGGAGATCATCTGCCACATCCTGTACCCATCTTCTCTTCTGCCTTCCTCTTCCTCTCTTCCCAGGCATATACCCTTCCAGTATTGTTCTCTCCAAACTTTTATGACGTTTCAAGTGACCAAAATATATCAATTTTCTTTGCTTTATCATCTTTAAACTGTCAACCAAACTGATCCAAAAGACCTTGTTTTACAATGCCAGCCAAACAGATGAAGACAAGCCGTGTGGACACGTGTCATCTGTTCAATAGTTGGGTGCCACAAAACTGTATTCTGCCTTCAGCCAACTACGTGTAGCATCAGCTCTGGGAGTTTTCAACACCATAACATCAGACTGCATACAGTTCTAGTTAGTTATCAAGTATGCTAGACACTCTATGGTTGAATTTGGGCTCTCCGCTGGATGGAGAACACGACACACACATACACATCGTGATTGTAACTGATTCAGAAAGCATGCTGACGAGGGTGAGGACGGGCAGACTTCGTGCGGAGTGGCTTGCTTCACTTCGGAGGTCACGGGTGACAAGCATCGCCTGGATCTTTTCTCCGGGGCATGCCGGTGTGCTGGGAAATGAACAGGCAGACAGATTGGCTGGCTCTGCAGAACTTGGTGGAGTATTGATACATGACAAGGCAGACATGGTTGCGGTCTTGTGGGAGCACGTGCACACCTCGGAGGAGCAAATGGATTACCATGGTCTGGCAAGAATGAGACAACGAGGAGTGACGAAGGGATCTGGCCGACGCTCAATGCTCAGAGGAAAGGTGAGACGGACTTATAATCAGATGGCTACTGGTACTATTAGTGTTGGAACTCTTCGCTGGCTGTTGAGGATGGGGACGGAGCACTTATGGGAATGCCCCGAATGCTGTGATGTCGATTCCTAAATCAATCAATCAATCAATCAATCAATCAATCAATCAATGGTTGAATTTGGAGGTAGGAGCAGCCATGATCTCTTTCATACTTGGCAGGACTCAGGTCCGCATGGCCGAATGGGTAAGAACACATGTTCTTAAACATCCGGTGTGCTGGTGCCGAGGTACGTGGTTCAACCCCTACACTGGACTAAAATGTTGACCTGTTGTCTTTGACTTGGGGATGTAAATTACAAGTACCTCTGAAGTTGGCGTGGGTTCCCTAGATGACGAGGGACCCTTAATAGGGAAAACTAATCCACATGCACAATTCAGTCCATCACTACTATGAATTACATTCCCTACGCTTGAGATAAAAGCGAGTGAGCACCCCCCAAAAAAAAAATACTTAGCAGGACAATATATCAATTGTATGTTGGCAGTATCTTCACTTGGCAGGACAATATATCAATTGTATGTTGGCAGTATCTTCACTTGGCAGGACAATATATCAATTGTATGTTGGCAGTATCTTCACTTGGCAGGACAATATATCAATTGTATGTTGGCAGTATCTTCACTTGGCAGGACAATATATCAATTGTATGTTGGCAATATCTTCACTTGGAGGACAATATATCAATTGTATATTGGCAATATCTTCACTTGGAGGACAATATATCAATTGTATGTTGGCAATATCTTCACTTGGCAGGACAATATATCAATTGTATATTGGCAATATCTTCACTTGGAGGACAATATATCAATTGTATGTTGGCAATATCTTCACTTGGAGGACAATATATCAATTGTTTGTTGGCAATATCTTCACTTGGCAGGACAATATATCAATTGTATGTTGGCAATATCTTCACTTGGAGGACAATATATCAATTGTATATTGGCAATATCTTCACTTGGCAGGACAATATATCAATTGTATGTTGGCAGTATCTTCACTTGGCAGGACAATATATCAATTGTATGTTGGCAATATCTTCACTTGGAGGACAATATATCAATTGTATGTTGGCAATATCTTCACTTGGAGGACAATATATCAATTGTATGTTGGCAGTATCTTCACTTGGCAGGACAATATATCAATTGTATGTTGGCAATATCTTCACTTGGCAGGACAATATTTCAATTGTATGTTGGCAATATCTTCACTTGGCAGGACAATATATCAATTGTATGTTGGCAGTATCTTCACTTGGCAGGACAGTATTTCAATTGTATGTTGGCAATATCTTCACTTAGCAGGACAATATTTCAATTGTATGTTGGCAATATCTTCACTTGGAGGACAATATATCAATTGTATGTTGGCAATATCTTCACTTGGCAGGACAATATATCAATTGTATGTTGGCAGTATCTTCACTTGGAGGACAATATATCAATTGTATGTTGGCAGTATCTTCACTTGGCAGGACAATATATCAATTGTATGTTGGCAGTATCTTCACTTGGCAGGACAATATATCAATTGTATGTTGGCAGTATCTTCACTTGGCAGGACAATATATCAATTGTATGTTGGCAATATCTTCACTTGGCAGGACAATATTTCAATTGTATGTTGGCAATATCTTCACTTGGCAGGACAATATATCAATTGTATGTTGGCAGTATCTTCACTTGGCAGGACAGTATTTCAATTGTATGTTGGCAATATCTTCACTTAGCAGGACAATATTTCAATTGTATGTTGGCAATATCTTCACTTGGAGGACAATATATCAATTGTATGTTGGCAATATCTTCACTTGGCAGGACTGTGGCGGGACAGCCCGGCAGCATCATAATTACACAAGTTTTCAAGGAATTACAGAGCCCACAATATTTTTCTAAAAGTCTCTAAAAGAATAAACGTTCCCCAGAAGAGGATAAAAACGTAAGAGAAAAATACAGAGTCACTTAGAGCCCGCACTATCATTTTTACTACATTGGTAGATCAAAGCAACGTCTGGTCTCTACATCTAAGAGATTTTCCCTTTGATGTTCTGATCAACCAGACATCGCGGAGCCAGTCAGTTGAGATTGACGTGTTAGTTTAGAATCAAGAGGGTCAGACAGACCCGTCTGAAATAATACATGGCAGTGCTACTCAGGGGAAAACCCCGTGGGATCCACAGACGGCAATTTAATGCAGGCCTAACACCTATCTAAAAGTCCAGACTTTGTGGAGCCGGGACGTCTGTAATTGCCACCACAAAGGAGCAATTAGGACCAGATGCTTAACACCTCGCCGCAATACTACGGGGCAAAGTAGAAACCCATGGCTGACACATTCCGGCCAGCAACCGGGAAGGCTGGTGTTACCAGCCTATTGGAATGTAATGACGCAACTGCATTGCCGCCAAAGCAGGTTTCATTGTTTCAGGCGTGGGGGGCATCGGTCAATTTGATTGACACATGAAACTACCCTTCACAGGAAAGGAGGAGGGGTGAAAAGAATTTGGCACTTAATCCATCTAGGTAAATCGTCCTACATGAAAAATAGGTGGAGCTAACAGGAACTTGGACATATTAATTAACCAACCTGGAAACTAGCCAGGAATTGAATAGAATAAAACGACATGCATGGCCAGCAAGACTTCAGACGCAAATTCACAATAGCATTCTTAGGATACCTACTGGAGAAATATTAACATTTCGTTCTGTTGGACTTCTGTACGAAGTCGTATGACAGGATTTCCTAGCTATAACCCAGGTAAGACCATTACTCTGATTAGTTGTCTGCTAGTCTGAAGGCTTGTGTAGTTTCGTGTTCTGCATATTCTCCCAAACTTTACACTGGTGGATTTTCTTTGTACTTAATGTTCCAGTTCTAGCTTTACGATTTCACTGAGAACTATTTTCGTCTTTCATTCACCACTTGGTTGTCTGATTTGTTGTATGTGATAATTTGGAGAAATCCATTATCCAAGCTACATGAGCGTGTGGCTTATGCATGTACAGGAGATACATTTAGATTCATCCTGTATGATGTTAAACATTGGGGAGACTGACTACTTAGGAGAAATTCCTGAGAGCTACCAGTCTCTTGATAGCGTCCAATTAACATTGATTATTTGGACCAACACTTTGAGTGCCTACCAAGATTATGGTGAAACCACTTGGTTTGAGGAATGGCACCAGTTCACCTTGTCTGCATGATGTCTGCATGAGGACAGACATGACTTAGGACATTCAATATCCCAGACAGATTCAGGGAAGGCATTTAATGTTCGACAGGACTGTGCGACCAGCCCTTCCGACAAGACAGTATGAATGAATCAGAAAGGGAAAGAGTAAGTGAGGTGAACTTATATGGGAAACACTCCATTACACAAATGTATATGAATATGTATGTTTTGAGCTATAGATGTTCTAAATAGTTTTATTAATATATACATATATATATTTATTTATTTAGAACTGATATATGTTATGTAACATGCCATCATATATATATCATCATACCATCATATATTATGACTTGAATGTATGTTTATATGAATGTATAGACATAGGTGTTTGAGATGTGTAGACGTAGATACTACCCATCTCCGTTCGTTTCATTCCAGATCTCTTAGGAGCAATGGACAGTCAACAACCCATATCCGGAAGTGACTTAGCCTTGTGAAGGGACCAATTTGGACTCCTTCAATCTGACAGTGAACTGCGTCTCACTGGGGGAAGCATGACCTATGTGCTTCTGAGCTTTTCAGCCAGATGAGTTACGTATACCATAATATAATCATCATCATCATATGATCATCAATAGCAATAATAAACACAGTTGTTGTATTTTAAAACTCAATTTGTCCGTATAATTCTAAATGTTTATAAATGTTTGTGTAGCTTAATCAAGTACACACATTATTGTATCATTTAGTGGGGGTTCGCACATATTGTCCAGAAGTGGGAATCTATGTCCGGGAGGTATCTTGCCTATGCAGTCATAAGTAACCAGATTACGTTGCATGTCTTAACTCCTCCTTTCTCACTTCTGGTGATACCAAGTACAGCCAAAACTATATAGATATATTCTATCTTCAACGAGCCACTTCTTGGCTGTTTTCTTGAGTATCAGGGACAGTGTCTTAAATCAGCATAACAGACATTTGTTCCACGTTTTCTCTCTGGGGTCTGGGGTGTTAATTAGTCCCTTCTGACAGAGTTAGGGGATCTTAAACTGCATCCAGAACTAAACACCAGTAGAAGAAAATGAATTTGGGCTGAGTGGTTGCCCATCTGGGATCTAACCCCAGCCAGTTGGTGACATATTGGGACGGCTCGTCCGCTATAGAATCCGGGAGTAAACCCTAAAGCCTATAGGTCTGCTCGCCCGCTATAGAATACGGGAGTAAACCCTAGAAAACTTGGTTCGCTCGCAAGGAACGAACCTATTTCAAATCGGGTAGTCTGGTATTATTCTGGTCTTGCCCATGGATAGAACCTAGGTAATTCTCACTTACATTCTTAGCAGCATTAGTTAGTTATAATTTATTTATAATTTAATAGCTTGCTTGATTGTAGGCAAGATTTTGACACATCAGGACTTCTCATCCATGATAGAATCAGAGAATAAATTCTAGACTATTGATTTTCATAAACCATTCTTTCATTCTTCACCCATTACATTTGCTAAGTATTAACTTAGGAATTTGTTTCTAGGGAAGTCTGTAGAATTTAAATAACTTGTTAAAAAGTTAATAATGGATAATATCATATGAGTTAATTTACATCATTCACCACTGTAGAATTAATAATCACATTAATTAGTGATATTAATTAGTTTATTGATGATTTACTTGATGATTTTTTGATTACATGCTTTATCATTTGATTTAATCATGAATAATTTGATAATTCTTAGTTAATTCAGTGTATGACGGACTGCTTTGCATCAACTTTCTCACTCTAATTCACTACTATCATTCTCATAGCAGTGTCTGTTCCTCTTGTCACTATCCTGCTCTAGCATAAATCTGACTAGCTCTCTGTAGGGTAATAATATAATTACTTACCTTGAGTTTAAGCTGAGAAGAGATCATGGATGCACGCACAGATTTCTTAGAGTCCGCTAGAGGATGGGGCATAAGGCTCGGCTTAGTAGGAGAGAAGCTAGAACTATTTATTAGAGAAGAAATGGATTGGTGGGACAAAGAAGATGAGCAGATGATGAAAAGAGTTGCAGAATTAGAAGCAGATATGCGTCACAAAGCTGAAGAAGATGAGATGAAGAAGAAGCAAATTGAAATACTGAACGTGGAGGAATCTACCAGCTCGATTGAGGAAAAGCCAATCACTCAAGCCGAAACTCTGATAGAAAGCGGGGAAGCTGACCGTCACAAAGAAGAGGCATGCATTCCTTCGCAAATCCCCATGGCTCAGAAAAACAAAAACTTGCGCACAGAAAGGCAGATGCTTCCCTCGCCTATTCCTAAAAATATTAAAAATAAACGGAATAGGAATAAATGTACCAAGCGTTCGGTAAACAGTCACAAACGTGATAAATGTTTACACCGCAATGAAAGCGGATTAGCTGGCTTGGCAACCCAGCAATCTCAGGAGCTTCCTAAGACTTCCCAAAGGAGAAAAATCCAGGAGGAGGAGGACCTGAGGAAAACTATTAAAGAGATCGAAGGTGAGACCTTACCCGACTCTTTTATTCCCTTCAGTTCAGAGAAACTAGGAGTGGAAATGAATTCAACTGAGACCGGAATGGATGTAAAACAGGATTCCATTGTTTCTCACGGTGTGGCCACACAAGATGAAATAATTATCAGTTTGAATTACTTATCTCAGGTGGGATATGGCATTGAAAATGACATCCCACAACATTCACTTCTATTGGATTTGGAACAAGAAAACCAGACCAGGGAGAGAATACCTCAATTGGACTTGGCACAAGAGAGCCCAGCCAGGGAGGACAAACAAGACACGGAGGAGAATTCTTACGATGTCAGTATCTTGGAGTCTTTCGAAAAGGAAACTCAAGATACACAAAGCATTCATGTAGGTTATACCACGGACTCTGATTCAGGGACGATAAACATGTCTGCTAACAACAAAGAAGAAAATACTTCTTTGGACAGGATGAAGGTAATGCCTATCATCAACACAGCTGAAGCTAACAGGGGATCACAAATGATGGACTCTGCAGCGGAACAAAACCGGAGCGGTTGGTATACTCAACACTCAGGACCTTGTTTACCTTTCACTTCAACCAATGTTGGATGGGGAGAACAGCTGTTTATGTATACTTCTACAAGGAGTGATACAAATTCACAGTTCTTGGGGAACAACATGATTTCTCAAAGCTGGACAACTTCTACTAGCCTTATACTTTCAAACACAGATTCAAAATGGAACTCTGTTGAAGAGGAACGCACCTGGATAAATAATTATCGAAGGAAGAAAACTCTTAAATCAAGAGGTAGTAAACTGACATCCTACCAAGAAAGAGGCAAGTATGAGTTGAATGCACATCATAAAATTATGATGTTTAGCAAATTTCCTGCCAAAAGGAGGAGATTAAAGGATTTTATTATGATCTTTGGCCGACGGAGAAAAAGAAAATGGAGCAACATTACTGCGACCAATTCTTTTAAGAAAACACTGATGGCACTTCCTCTGCTTATAGGACAAGGGCCAGAAATTGAGTGGACAATAGCAGTCTCTCTGCGGCGCAGGAGAATCTTGTTATACATTTTGCAATTTCCCGGCTGGGAAAAAGTAAAACCTCCAGAGGACAGGACATTACCGAGCAATAGCCCGGAAATCCGACACAACACCAGGAGCAAAGATTTGCAAGATTTATCCTGGGAGAATGGACATGGGATATTTCTTTTGACTCATAGAACATCCCACTGCCACAAAGAATATTGGGAACCCAGACTGGGAGGCAGTTGGAGAACGGAGAGAACTTAGATACATTCTTGAATGCTGCCGAGGCTCTGTTATAGGCTTCATTAATGAACCTACTTAAATTGGAGAGCTATGTGGCGGGACAGCCCGGCAGCATCATAATTACACAAGTTTTCAAGGAATTACAGAGCCCACAATATTTTTCTAAAAGTCTCTAAAAGAATAAACGTTCCCCAGAAGAGGATAAAAACGTAAGAGAAAAATACAGAGTCACTTAGAGCCCGCACTATCATTTTTACTACATTGGTAGATCAAAGCAACGTCTGGTCTCTACATCTAAGAGATTTTCCCTTTGATGTTCTGATCAACCAGACATCGCGGAGCCAGTCAGTTGAGATTGACGTGTTAGTTTAGAATCAAGAGGGTCAGACAGACCCGTCTGAAATAATACATGGCAGTGCTACTCAGGGGAAAACCCCGTGGGATCCACAGACGGCAATTTAATGCAGGCCTAACACCTATCTAAAAGTCCAGACTTTGTGGAGCCGGGACGTCTGTAATTGCCACCACAAAGGAGCAATTAGGACCAGATGCTTAACACCTCGCCGCAATACTACGGGGCAAAGTAGAAACCCATGGCTGACACATTCCGGCCAGCAACCGGGAAGGCTGGTGTTACCAGCCTATTGGAATGTAATGACGCAACTGCATTGCCGCCAAAGCAGGTTTCATTGTTTCAGGCGTGGGGGGCATCGGTCAATTTGATTGACACATGAAACTACCCTTCACAGGAAAGGAGGAGGGGTGAAAAGAATTTGGCACTTAATCCATCTAGGTAAATCGTCCTACATGAAAAATAGGTGGAGCTAACAGGAACTTGGACATATTAATTAACCAACCTGGAAACTAGCCAGGAATTGAATAGAATAAAACGACATGCATGGCCAGCAAGACTTCAGACGCAAATTCACAATAGCATTCTTAGGATACCTACTGGAGAAATATTAACATTTCGTTCTGTTGGACTTCTGTACGAAGTCGTATGACAGGATTTCCTAGCTATAACCCAGGTAAGACCATTACTCTGATTAGTTGTCTGCTAGTCTGAAGGCTTGTGTAGTTTCGTGTTCTGCATATTCTCCCAAACTTTACACTGGTGGATTTTCTTTGTACTTAATGTTCCAGTTCTAGCTTTACGATTTCACTGAGAACTATTTTCGTCTTTCATTCACCACTTGGTTGTCTGATTTGTTGTATGTGATAATTTGGAGAAATCCATTATCCAAGCTACATGAGCGTGTGGCTTATGCATGTACAGGAGATACATTTAGATTCATCCTGTATGATGTTAAACATTGGGGAGACTGACTACTTAGGAGAAATTCCTGAGAGCTACCAGTCTCTTGATAGCGTCCAATTAACATTGATTATTTGGACCAACACTTTGAGTGCCTACCAAGATTATGGTGAAACCACTTGGTTTGAGGAATGGCACCAGTTCACCTTGTCTGCATGATGTCTGCATGAGGACAGACATGACTTAGGACATTCAATATCCCAGACAGATTCAGGGAAGGCATTTAATGTTCGACAGGACTGTGCGACCAGCCCTTCCGACAAGACAGTATGAATGAATCAGAAAGGGAAAGAGTAAGTGAGGTGAACTTATATGGGAAACACTCCATTACACAAATGTATATGAATATGTATGTTTTGAGCTATAGATGTTCTAAATAGTTTTATTAATATATACATATATATATTTATTTATTTAGAACTGATATATGTTATGTAACATGCCATCATATATATATCATCATACCATCATATATTATGACTTGAATGTATGTTTATATGAATGTATAGACATAGGTGTTTGAGATGTGTAGACGTAGATACTACCCATCTCCGTTCGTTTCATTCCAGATCTCTTAGGAGCAATGGACAGTCAACAACCCATATCCGGAAGTGACTTAGCCTTGTGAAGGGACCAATTTGGACTCCTTCAATCTGACAGTGAACTGCGTCTCACTGGGGGAAGCATGACCTATGTGCTTCTGAGCTTTTCAGCCAGATGAGTTACGTATACCATAATATAATCATCATCATCATATGATCATCAATAGCAATAATAAACACAGTTGTTGTATTTTAAAACTCAATTTGTCCGTATAATTCTAAATGTTTATAAATGTTTGTGTAGCTTAATCAAGTACACACATTATTGTATCATTTAGTGGGGGTTCGCACATATTGTCCAGAAGTGGGAATCTATGTCCGGGAGGTATCTTGCCTATGCAGTCATAAGTAACCAGATTACGTTGCATGTCTTAACTCCTCCTTTCTCACTTCTGGTGATACCAAGTACAGCCAAAACTATATAGATATATTCTATCTTCAACGAGCCACTTCTTGGCTGTTTTCTTGAGTATCAGGGACAGTGTCTTAAATCAGCATAACAGACATTTGTTCCACGTTTTCTCTCTGGGGTCTGGGGTGTTAATTAGTCCCTTCTGACAGAGTTAGGGGATCTTAAACTGCATCCAGAACTAAACACCAGTAGAAGAAAATGAATTTGGGCTGAGTGGTTGCCCATCTGGGATCTAACCCCAGCCAGTTGGTGACATATTGGGACGGCTCGTCCGCTATAGAATCCGGGAGTAAACCCTAAAGCCTATAGGTCTGCTCGCCCGCTATAGAATACGGGAGTAAACCCTAGAAAACTTGGTTCGCTCGCAAGGAACGAACCTATTTCAAATCGGGTAGTCTGGTATTATTCTGGTCTTGCCCATGGATAGAACCTAGGTAATTCTCACTTACATTCTTAGCAGCATTAGTTAGTTATAATTTATTTATAATTTAATAGCTTGCTTGATTGTAGGCAAGATTTTGACACATCAGGACTTCTCATCCATGATAGAATCAGAGAATAAATTCTAGACTATTGATTTTCATAAACCATTCTTTCATTCTTCACCCATTACATTTGCTAAGTATTAACTTAGGAATTTGTTTCTAGGGAAGTCTGTAGAATTTAAATAACTTGTTAAAAAGTTAATAATGGATAATATCATATGAGTTAATTTACATCATTCACCACTGTAGAATTAATAATCACATTAATTAGTGATATTAATTAGTTTATTGATGATTTACTTGATGATTTTTTGATTACATGCTTTATCATTTGATTTAATCATGAATAATTTGATAATTCTTAGTTAATTCAGTGTATGACGGACTGCTTTGCATCAACTTTCTCACTCTAATTCACTACTATCATTCTCATAGCAGTGTCTGTTCCTCTTGTCACTATCCTGCTCTAGCATAAATCTGACTAGCTCTCTGTAGGGTAATAATATAATTACTTACCTTGAGTTTAAGCTGAGAAGAGATCATGGATGCACGCACAGATTTCTTAGAGTCCGCTAGAGGATGGGGCATAAGGCTCGGCTTAGTAGGAGAGAAGCTAGAACTATTTATTAGAGAAGAAATGGATTGGTGGGACAAAGAAGATGAGCAGATGATGAAAAGAGTTGCAGAATTAGAAGCAGATATGCGTCACAAAGCTGAAGAAGATGAGATGAAGAAGAAGCAAATTGAAATACTGAACGTGGAGGAATCTACCAGCTCGATTGAGGAAAAGCCAATCACTCAAGCCGAAACTCTGATAGAAAGCGGGGAAGCTGACCGTCACAAAGAAGAGGCATGCATTCCTTCGCAAATCCCCATGGCTCAGAAAAACAAAAACTTGCGCACAGAAAGGCAGATGCTTCCCTCGCCTATTCCTAAAAATATTAAAAATAAACGGAATAGGAATAAATGTACCAAGCGTTCGGTAAACAGTCACAAACGTGATAAATGTTTACACCGCAATGAAAGCGGATTAGCTGGCTTGGCAACCCAGCAATCTCAGGAGCTTCCTAAGACTTCCCAAAGGAGAAAAATCCAGGAGGAGGACCTGAGGAAAACTATTAAAGAGATCGAAGGTGAGACCTTACCCGACTCTTTTATTCCCTTCAGTTCAGAGAAACTAGGAGTGGAAATGAATTCAACTGAGACCGGAATGGATGTAAAACAGGATTCCATTGTTTCTCACGGTGTGGCCACACAAGATGAAATAATTATCAGTTTGAATTACTTATCTCAGGTGGGATATGGCATTGAAAATGACATCCCACAACATTCACTTCTATTGGATTTGGAACAAGAAAACCAGACCAGGGAGAGAATACCTCAATTGGACTTGGCACAAGAGAGCCCAGCCAGGGAGGACAAACAAGACACGGAGGAGAATTCTTACGATGTCAGTATCTTGGAGTCTTTCGAAAAGGAAACTCAAGATACACAAAGCATTCATGTAGGTTATACCACGGACTCTGATTCAGGGACGATAAACATGTCTGCTAACAACAAAGAAGAAAATACTTCTTTGGACAGGATGAAGGTAATGCCTATCATCAACACAGCTGAAGCTAACAGGGGATCACAAATGATGGACTCTGCAGCGGAACAAAACCGGAGCGGTTGGTATACTCAACACTCAGGACCTTGTTTACCTTTCACTTCAACCAATGTTGGATGGGGAGAACAGCTGTTTATGTATACTTCTACAAGGAGTGATACAAATTCACAGTTCTTGGGGAACAACATGATTTCTCAAAGCTGGACAACTTCTACTAGCCTTATACTTTCAAACACAGATTCAAAATGGAACTCTGTTGAAGAGGAACGCACCTGGATAAATAATTATCGAAGGAAGAAAACTCTTAAATCAAGAGGTAGTAAACTGACATCCTACCAAGAAAGAGGCAAGTATGAGTTGAATGCACATCATAAAATTATGATGTTTAGCAAATTTCCTGCCAAAAGGAGGAGATTAAAGGATTTTATTATGATCTTTGGCCGACGGAGAAAAAGAAAATGGAGCAACATTACTGCGACCAATTCTTTTAAGAAAACACTGATGGCACTTCCTCTGCTTATAGGACAAGGGCCAGAAATTGAGTGGACAATAGCAGTCTCTCTGCGGCGCAGGAGAATCTTGTTATACATTTTGCAATTTCCCGGCTGGGAAAAAGTAAAACCTCCAGAGGACAGGACATTACCGAGCAATAGCCCGGAAATCCGACACAACACCAGGAGCAAAGATTTGCAAGATTTATCCTGGGAGAATGGACATGGGATATTTCTTTTGACTCATAGAACATCCCACTGCCACAAAGAATATTGGGAACCCAGACTGGGAGGCAGTTGGAGAACGGAGAGAACTTAGATACATTCTTGAATGCTGCCGAGGCTCTGTTATAGGCTTCATTAATGAACCTACTTAAATTGGAGAGCTATGTGGCGGGACAGCCCGGCAGCATCATAATTACACAAGTTTTCAAGGAATTACAGAGCCCACAATATTTTTCTAAAAGTCTCTAAAAGAATAAACGTTCCCCAGAAGAGGATAAAAACGTAAGAGAAAAATACAGAGTCACTTAGAGCCCGCACTATCATTTTTACTACATTGGTAGATCAAAGCAACGTCTGGTCTCTACATCTAAGAGATTTTCCCTTTGATGTTCTGATCAACCAGACATCGCGGAGCCAGTCAGTTGAGATTGACGTGTTAGTTTAGAATCAAGAGGGTCAGACAGACCCGTCTGAAATAATACATGGCAGTGCTACTCAGGGGAAAACCCCGTGGGATCCACAGACGGCAATTTAATGCAGGCCTAACACCTATCTAAAAGTCCAGACTTTGTGGAGCCGGGACGTCTGTAATTGCCACCACAAAGGAGCAATTAGGACCAGATGCTTAACACCTCGCCGCAATACTACGGGGCAAAGTAGAAACCCATGGCTGACACATTCCGGCCAGCAACCGGGAAGGCTGGTGTTACCAGCCTATTGGAATGTAATGACGCAACTGCATTGCCGCCAAAGCAGGTTTCATTGTTTCAGGCGTGGGGGGCATCGGTCAATTTGATTGACACATGAAACTACCCTTCACAGGAAAGGAGGAGGGGTGAAAAGAATTTGGCACTTAATCCATCTAGGTAAATCGTCCTACATGAAAAATAGGTGGAGCTAACAGGAACTTGGACATATTAATTAACCAACCTGGAAACTAGCCAGGAATTGAATAGAATAAAACGACATGCATGGCCAGCAAGACTTCAGACGCAAATTCACAATAGCATTCTTAGGATACCTACTGGAGAAATATTAACATTTCGTTCTGTTGGACTTCTGTACGAAGTCGTATGACAGGATTTCCTAGCTATAACCCAGGTAAGACCATTACTCTGATTAGTTGTCTGCTAGTCTGAAGGCTTGTGTAGTTTCGTGTTCTGCATATTCTCCCAAACTTTACACTGGTGGATTTTCTTTGTACTTAATGTTCCAGTTCTAGCTTTACGATTTCACTGAGAACTATTTTCGTCTTTCATTCACCACTTGGTTGTCTGATTTGTTGTATGTGATAATTTGGAGAAATCCATTATCCAAGCTACATGAGCGTGTGGCTTATGCATGTACAGGAGATACATTTAGATTCATCCTGTATGATGTTAAACATTGGGGAGACTGACTACTTAGGAGAAATTCCTGAGAGCTACCAGTCTCTTGATAGCGTCCAATTAACATTGATTATTTGGACCAACACTTTGAGTGCCTACCAAGATTATGGTGAAACCACTTGGTTTGAGGAATGGCACCAGTTCACCTTGTCTGCATGATGTCTGCATGAGGACAGACATGACTTAGGACATTCAATATCCCAGACAGATTCAGGGAAGGCATTTAATGTTCGACAGGACTGTGCGACCAGCCCTTCCGACAAGACAGTATGAATGAATCAGAAAGGGAAAGAGTAAGTGAGGTGAACTTATATGGGAAACACTCCATTACACAAATGTATATGAATATGTATGTTTTGAGCTATAGATGTTCTAAATAGTTTTATTAATATATACATATATATATTTATTTATTTAGAACTGATATATGTTATGTAACATGCCATCATATATATATCATCATACCATCATATATTATGACTTGAATGTATGTTTATATGAATGTATAGACATAGGTGTTTGAGATGTGTAGACGTAGATACTACCCATCTCCGTTCGTTTCATTCCAGATCTCTTAGGAGCAATGGACAGTCAACAACCCATATCCGGAAGTGACTTAGCCTTGTGAAGGGACCAATTTGGACTCCTTCAATCTGACAGTGAACTGCGTCTCACTGGGGGAAGCATGACCTATGTGCTTCTGAGCTTTTCAGCCAGATGAGTTACGTATACCATAATATAATCATCATCATCATATGATCATCAATAGCAATAATAAACACAGTTGTTGTATTTTAAAACTCAATTTGTCCGTATAATTCTAAATGTTTATAAATGTTTGTGTAGCTTAATCAAGTACACACATTATTGTATCATTTAGTGGGGGTTCGCACATATTGTCCAGAAGTGGGAATCTATGTCCGGGAGGTATCTTGCCTATGCAGTCATAAGTAACCAGATTACGTTGCATGTCTTAACTCCTCCTTTCTCACTTCTGGTGATACCAAGTACAGCCAAAACTATATAGATATATTCTATCTTCAACGAGCCACTTCTTGGCTGTTTTCTTGAGTATCAGGGACAGTGTCTTAAATCAGCATAACAGACATTTGTTCCACGTTTTCTCTCTGGGGTCTGGGGTGTTAATTAGTCCCTTCTGACAGAGTTAGGGGATCTTAAACTGCATCCAGAACTAAACACCAGTAGAAGAAAATGAATTTGGGCTGAGTGGTTGCCCATCTGGGATCTAACCCCAGCCAGTTGGTGACAAGGACAATATATCAATTGTATGTTGGCAGTATCTTCACTTGGCAGGACAATATATCAATTGTTTGTTGGCAATATCTTCACTTGGCAGGACAATATATCAATTGTATGTTGGCAGTATCTTCACTTGGAGGACAATATATCAATTGTTTGTTGGCAATATCTTCACTTGGAGGACAATATATCAATTGTATGTTGGCAATATCTTCACTTGGAGGACAATATATCAATTGTTTGTTGGCAATATCTTCACTTGGAGGACAATATATCAATTGTATGTTGGCAATATCTTCACTTGGAGGACAATATATCAATTGTATGTTGGCAATATCTTCACTTGGAGGACAATATTTCAATTGTATGTTGGCAATATCTTCACTTGGAGGACAATATATCAATTGTATGTTGGCAATATCTTCACTTGGAGGACAATATATCAATTGTATGTTGGCAATATCTTCACTTGGAGGACAATATATCAATTGTATGTTGGCAATATCTTCACTTGGAGGACAATATATCAATTGTATGTTGGCAATATCTTCACTTGGAGGACAATATATCAATTGTATGTTGGCAATATCTTCACTTGGAGGACAATATATCAATTGTATGTTGGCAATATCTTCACTTGGAGGACAATATATCAATTGTATGTTGGCAATATCTTCACTTGGCAGGACAATATATCAATTGTATGTTGGCAATATCTTCACTTGGCAGGACAATATATCAATTGTATGTTGGCAGTATCTTCACTTGGCAGGACAATATATCAATTGTTTGTTGGCAATATCTTCACTTGGCAGGACAATATATCAATTGTATGTTGGCAGTATCTTCACTTGGCAGGACAATATATCAATTGTTTGTTGGCAATATCTTCACTTAGCAGGACAATATTTCAATTGTATGTTGGCAATATCTTCACTTGGCAGGACAGTATTTCAATTGTATGTTGGCAATATCTTCACTTGGAGGACAATATTTCAATTGTATGTTGGCAGTATCTTCACTTGGCAGGACAATATATCAATTGTTTGTTGGCAATATCTTCACTTGGCAGGACAATATATCAATTGTATGTTGGCAATATCTTCACTTGGAGGACAATATATCAATTGTATGTTGGCAATATCTTCACTTGGCAGGACAATATATCAATTGTATGTTGGCAATATCTTCACTTGGCAGGACAATATATCAATTGTATGTTGGCAGTATCTTCACTTGGCAGGACAATATATCAATTGTATATTGGCAATATCTTCACTTGGCAGGACAATATATCAATTGTATGTTGGCAATATCTTCACTTGGAGGACAATATATCAATTGTATGTTGGCAATATCTTCACTTGGCAGGACAATATATCAATTGTATGTTGGCAATATCTTCACTTGGCAGGACAATATATCAATTGTATGTTGGCAGTATCTTCACTTAGCAGGACAATATTTCAATTGTATGTTGGCAATATCTTCACTTGGCAGGACAATATATCAATTGTATGTTGGCAGTATCTTCACTTGGCAGGACAATATATCAATTGTATGTTGGCAGTATCTTCACTTGGCAGGACAATATATCAATTGTATGTTGGCAATATCTTCACTTGGCAGGACAGTATTTCAATTGTATGTTGGCAGTATCTTCACTTGGCAGGACAATATATCAATTGTATGTTGGCAGTATCTTCACTTGGCAGGACAATATATCAATTGTTTGTTGGCAATATCTTCACTTGGCAGGACAATATTTCAATTGTTTGTTGGCAATATCTTCACTTGGAGGACAATATTTCAATTGTATGTTGGCAGTATCTTCACTTGGGCCTATTTTCTTTGTGTCAGAGCTGAACATGACAGCTACCATGTTTCTGATATAAATATTCTTTGTTGAACAGCTTCATCCATAACAGCATCTTCGCTGTCAACAGAATATTCTTCATTGAACAGCTGACAGCATCTTTGCTGTCTGTAGCATGATGGATCAGAACCCCCCATTCCCAGCCCGACACATTCATAAAAATACTTTCGATTTGAGCGGCGTTTCCAGATAGAAGGGCGATTCTTGGAATCGTAAGTTCCAGAACGAGTTGGGGGAGGGCAGCGGTATAGACGCTTGTCTTTTCATTGGCTAGTACGTGGCAGCCCACGCTATTCACTGGGCCCCATTTGAAAATCTAGCAGTTTGAGCGGGGATTCCACCAGGAGCAGTCGCTAGTTTGTGATGTGATGACCCAACAATGCCCTAAAAGATTCTATAATATATTGTTCTCTGGAATACCAGGTACCACTTTAAAACATACTTTAATGTGTGATTATGCCTGGTGAACGAAAGAGAAGAATATAAGAGTATTTTATGAATAAAATGTGAAAATGCAAAACAGAACTTCTGTGCGCCAGTATTCTGGATACTGCTTCTTCAACCTTGACATGTCTTTCACGCTGTATACTCCAAGTGCATATCAATCCCTTGTTGTGACTGGTTGCGTATGCTTGATGAATGTATAGTACACTCATGCAAATTCGCAAACCCAAACCCCTTGTGCATTCTTCATGCCTCGGATGACTCATTCTTAAACCAACTGTACACGGCTCTTGGCGAGTTAACATTTGGCAGTATGGATTGGAATGGGTGATGTAAACATGTACAAGTTCCTTTGTAAAACGCTGAGAATGTTGGAGTGAATGAGCTGGTGCTTTGATAAGTAGCCTCTCACATTAGTAGAAAGAAAGATGCTTCAATATCCATATGTAAGCAGGTTGTGTGTGGCACGCCAGAATTGCTAAGTTCATGTGATGCCTGGTGGCTATATGCTAAAGAGAATTAATACAATTTCTCTTTGAAGTATTACACTGTTACCTCTACTGTTGGTTGGTTCATATAAACTAGTTCCTAAGAGAACCATAGGTGTGTGAACCTGTGTCTTAGTTGGCTGAAGATAATGTATGGCTCATGCAAATTTACAAGGACTAAACATGTTTTTCCCATATGTGCTTTGGTGCATATGTGAACAATTGCTATGCAATTGAGCTTCTGTTACCTACTGTGGACATTACTCAGTGGGGAAAAGAACACATGATGATGGTGATAGTATGATGTACAGGTGAGCCAAGTCTGATTCACAATGCCTGTCTCATGTTGCTATGTCACAATGCTTGCTTATGCTGCTTGCCTTAAAATGCTTGTAATTGTGTAGGCTACCCCTGTCTCAGGATATAGGCTTGTGATTACCACAGATAAAGGTGAATAATAAAATATCACCCACAGTACATCCAAGTGAACTACACTTCATTCTCAACTAGGAGAGGTGTGTTTGGACAACACCCACCCTTAACCTCCCCATCTCCAATCTGTGTATGTTGATGTATGATAACATTATCTTTTAACAAATGTAAAGAGATGGTGTGCCATTTTGTATATCAACAGAGAACAAACAGTATGGTGGAGAGGCTTTCATATATCATCTGGGACAACTAAACAGAAGTCCTAGATCCAGAAGTGACTCCCTATCAAAATGCAGGAAAATCAAAGAAGAATTTTCTCTCAGCTCTCAACAGCTGAATGCACAAATGGGAGCATAACACAATCTGAAGCACTATAATAGTGGTGAGCTGGACAGTGATCTTTGATTCAATCAAATGTCAACTGAGAATAACATCAAGTCTTTTGGTGTGAACTACATTCATGGAAAACTGGTGAAGTAGCTTGCAGTGTTTGTTTATCTAAGACTCAGCTTAGAAAATATCCAGCATGGTGCTCACACAGTGATTGAAGAATGCTGGGACATATTTGTATTTTAGATCTTCCTCTACAGGAAAAGTAGAACAAAGTCCTAAGTGTCAACTTCATGAACAGTCAACTCACCAGTGAAAGACAAGGCTGTAACCTTTCTTCAAACTGTGACAGTAGGGGATAATTAGTCTGACTTGGAAAATCATCATGGGGAGAACTGCAACCGAGCTTGTCCAACACCCATCATAGTTGCTAAAAGGATTAAACAGACCAGTGGAGCAGAATGTCCCTATGCTTGCCCCAGGTTATGGCTTATCTTGGTTTTCCATCATTAACAGTAGAAGAAAAGATAAAAGTCAATGGTGTAGTTAGAGATTAGAGAGGAGGAGAGAGTTTATTGATAAGCTGGAGGAGGGTGTAGGAGTGTTGTATCATGTTTATCTTCATGCATGTTCGGCATAATTATACCTTATGCAGGTAATTATTGAAGTGTTGACATGACAAATGGGATGAACAATGGTCATCACTAGACTCACCATCAGCTCAATAAAATGTATTTAATGAATCAGTGTTTAAAGTACATGTCCCCAGTGAATGTCTTGTACAGTTGCTGTCAAGTGTTGTCTCTTGTGACTGTCTTAAGTGCTGTGGTTGATTATACATATTGTGAAAAGTCTTGTATAGATGTTGTCAAGTATCTCTTATGATGTAAGTCTTGTACAATGGCTGGTGTACACAATTCCTTGTGATTGTATGTTCCACTTTTGTCAAGAAACTGTCATGTAGATGTCTTGTCCAACAGATGTAATGTACAGTGATTGTTGAGTTTGTCTACAAAAACTGAATCCTACAGTCCTAAGATATAATTGGACAAACTGATATAGGTCACACTGACAAAATAAAGAAAGAAGATCTAATGTGACGGACGAATAGCACACTGGCAACATTATAATGAGAGAGATGGATCCTCAGTTGTACAGGGGCGAAGAGTCCAGATCTCCTTTTGGTCTTGGGGAAACCTTTTAATTCTTTTATAAATTTCTGTGTAGATACATAGTGGTCTCACAGTGGGGGTTTGAGCCAAAGAAAAGTGGTTCTCCAAAAAGACTATTGCGGGAATGATTAGCTCATTTGAGTGACCTCTAGACAAAACGTGCTAAATCATATCCTTTATCTTGTTTATTTACATTCAAGATATATTTCCAGAGAACACTACTAACTAGGTCCTCTGTCATCAATCTAACATGTCACACTGCCAACAGGATATTCTTCATTGAACAGCTGACACCATCTTCGCTGTCAACAGAATATTCTTCATTGAACAGCTGACAGCATCTTCGCTGTCAATAGGATATTCTTCATTGAACACCTGACAGCATCTTTGCTGTCAACAGGATATTCTTCATTGAACAGCTGACACCATCTTCGCTGTCAACAGGATATTCTTCTTTGAACAGCTGACACCATCTTCGCTGTTAACAGGATATTCTTCATTGAACAGCTGACACCATCTTCGCTGTCAACAGAATATTCTTCATTGAACAGCTGACAGCATCTTCGCTGTCAACAGGATATTCTTCATTGAACAGCTGACAGCATCTTTGCTGTCAACAGGATATTCTTCATTGAACAGCTGACAGCATTTTTGCTGTCAACAGGATATTCTTCATTGAACAGCTGACATCATCTTTGCTGTCAACAGGATATTCTTCCTTGAACAGCTGACATCATCTTCGCTGTCAACAGGGTATTCTTCATTGAACAGCTGATAGCATCTTTGCTGTCAACAGAATATTCTTCATTGAACAGCTGACATCATCTTCGCTGTCAACAGGATATTCTTCATTGAACAGCTGATAGCATTTTTGCTGTCAACAGGATATTCTTCATTGAACAGCTGACATCATCTTTGCTGTCAACAGGATATTCTTCCTTGAACAGCTGACATCATCTTTGCTGTCAACAGGATATTCTTCATTGAACAGCTGACATCATCTTCGCTGTCAACAGGATATTCTTCCTTGAACAGCTGACATCATCTTTGCTATCAACAGGATATTCTTCATTGAACAGCTGACAGCATCTTTGCTGTCAACAGGATATTCTTCATTGAACAGCTGACATCATCGTTGCTGTCAACAGGATATTCTTCATTGAACAGCCGACAGCATCTTCGCTGTCAACAGGATATTCTTCATTGAACAGCTGATAGCATCTTTGCTGTCAACAGGATATTCTTCATTGAACAGCCGACAGCATCTTCGCTGTCAACAGGATATTCTTCATTGAACAGCTGATAGCATCTTTGCTGTCAACAGGATATTCTTCATTGAACAGCCGACAGCATCTTCGCTGTCAACAGGATATTCTTTATTGAACAGCTGATAGCATCTTTGCTGTCAACAGGATATTCTTCATTGAACAGCCGACAGCATCTTTGCTGTCAACAGGATATTCTTCATTGAACAGCTGATAGCATCTTTGCTGTCAACAGGATATTCTTCATTGAACAGCTGACATCATCTTTGCTGTCAACAGGATATTCTTCATTGAACAGCTGACATCATCTTCGCTGTCAACAGAATATTTTTCATCTCCTGATTCCTTTCTTGAGATTGAAAAAAAAATAAAGATAAGCAGAACCCAGGTGTTTCTCCTAGAACACAAAAGATGAGAGAGAGAGAGATATATAGGACTTTCACAAAGATGAGCAGTATCACATAAGACTTTCATAACAGGCAGCAGCACTGGACAGGACTTGTAATAAAGGCAAGGGCACGTGTATTTGATCACATACACAAACAGTTGTATATCCACACAACACACAATTATAACACCTCTTTAATCGAGTTTACTAAACCCAAACTCAACCACTCTCTTCTTGGTGTTGCCTGTCCTAATCTGTCTGAGAGTTTTGTATGTCGTATCATTAGCACTCTTCACACCACCCAGATCCTTTCTCAAGATCTGGAAATAGAAAAAAGATGTACAAATTAACTTTCTCACAATCAGAAAAGTGTATACTTGAGAACAATGGGAGATAGGAGAGGAGCGGGTCAGATTGCCAAAGGTAAAGATCATATCTGTGCATTGCCATAATCATATTGGACTGGGAATGCTGGGATTGGCTGGTAGGCTGAGCTGAACGGAAGATGTGACATTTGAATGAGGACAATTCACTTAGGCGATGTTGTTGCTTACATGGATAGTTCTGTGTTCACAGGCAAAAGAAGTGCCTGGATACATAATGATGGCAAATGGATGGTGTTTAGTGCAGGAGAGCCTGGCATATGATACCATAACATCTGTCATGGAGATGGAGGCAGCCACTGTGGTGTTTTGCTGGCAGTAGGACAAATATGTTATGTAATAGTAACAGACTCACAGAGCATGTAACAGGTGAAGAAAGACATGCTTCATGCAGAAGGTGGCATGATTCCATTCAGAACTCAAAGATAGGGTGCATCCGTTGCACTTTTTCCCCAGGACATGCAGTGTCTTAGGAAATGAGGAGGCACAGATTGGCTGACTCTGCATCGCTAGGTGGGGTTATTGGTATACAACAAGGCAGATGTGGTTGGGCCATTTTGGGCTCATGTATATAGCATGGAAGAATAGACAAATAATCACGGCCTGGTGAGAATGTTGTGGCAGGGACTGACTAAAGGATCTGGCTGACATTCAATACCAGAGGAAAGGCCAGGTGCACACATATTCAGTTTGGAACTGATACTATTAATATTAGAACCCTTTGCTGGTTGTTGAAGATGAGGATAGGCAACATGTAGGAATGTTCTGAGTGCTGTAATGTCAGTTCATAGCTCAACTCAACTCTCACAAACTGAAACCTGAGATTTCGTTCAAGAATAACAACCCAATATTTCTGTACAGACTAACAACTGGATATTCAATATTCAGTCAACGATTTGAACACATTAACCAGCAGTGTTGCTAAAATCAACCACCTTTAATCCACTCTGGCAATATGCTACCGAAACTGAAAAGCTTCTTGCAGTTAGAAGACAAGTCCCGAACTTTTTGAAATCTAATCCAGTTTTGTAAAATTCCACAAAACATTACCTTTCCCATCTTAGATGGGTTGCAATATTATAATGTAAATAAATACATTTATGACTGATCAAATTGTGTACTAGTGACTAATTTGCTAAGCAGTGATATGTTCCCTACACGCGGGAGTCTCCGTGGCAAAGTGGTCAAGCCGTCTGACTCGGGCTCCGAAGGATGTGTGTTCGATTCTGGGCTGCGTCCTTCGGTTCACGAGTGAATTTTTTCAGACTTCTGGGGGGTCGTCGCTGGAGCTACGGAGTTAGTGCTTTGTGCAACGCTTTCTGTGCTGCGGAAAGAGACTGAGCCATATGGGATAAACACCTGGTGCAATGAAGTAGACACTGTCAACTTTTAAGCGACTTTTTAAAGCCATTGACAAGCCTCATGTAACTGCCGGCCAGGTTTGGTAAATAGAAGACGGCAGAGGTCAAATACCACGTCAGAGGTCAAATGCCACCTGAAGACATATTTTGCCAACAGAACTTGAAGTACTCATGTCCCAGACATATACTTCACTGATTTCCAGTTTGTTTGTTTTTTGTATTTTTGGACAAGAAATAGTCATGTTCCACAAACTTGCGCAAATGTCACAAACAACACAAATATGGGTATCCATTGGGTTGACAAAATTCTAGAAGACCTGGACTTTGCCGACGACATAGTGCTTTTGAGTTCAACACACCCGGATGCCCAAGAGAAAATAAACCACCTCCAAAATGTTTCAGGGCAAATTGGTCTCCAAATTAACACCACAAAAACAAAGACTATTGATCTTACCAACAGTTCAGATGACACCAAATTGAACAGCTACGTTCTTGAAAAAGTCAACAGCTTCACATACCTAGGAAGTAAAATGTCATCTACAGGGGACTCAACACCAGAAATATCATCTAGAATCGCACTGGCATCTAGTGCCTTCAATAAACTGTCCAACATCTGGAAGTCAAAGACACTCCGCAAACACACAAAACTTAAAATCTTCAACTCTTGTGTGATTCCAGTGTTAACGTATGGATGTGAAAGTTGGAAATCAACGGTAGCTTTAGATAAAAAAATTAGATAATTTTGAGAACAAATGTCTTAGAAGACTTCTAAACATCCACTGGACAGACTTCAGAACCCATACGCAAATAAGACAAGAGACTAAGCAAGATACAGTATCCAATTTCATAAGAAGACGCCGTTGGAACTACATCGGCCATGTACTCAGAATGGACAAAACAATACTCCCCTACCAAGTCCTCATATGGTCACCAGTAGGGAAAAGAAAACAAGGAAGACCAAGAGAGACCCTGCGTAGAACCATCATTAGAAAAGACTCATTCAATGGCCAAGTAAATGTCCAAGATTTACAACAGGTAGCAGCGAATCGCCAAGCATGGAGAGACAGGACTTCTGCCCTATGCGCCGCCTTAGGCTCAAGAGGAAAGACTAACTAAACAAACTGACAGAGATAATAGGTGGGAGGTAAGAAGACTATATCAGAAATTGACAGAGATAATAGGTGGGAGGTGAGAAGACTATATCAGAAATGGACAGAGATAACAGGTGGGAGGTGAGAAGACTATATCAGAAATGGACAGAGATAATAGGTGGGAGGTGAGAAGACTATATCAGAAATGGACAGAGATAACAGGTGGGAGGTGAGAAGACTATATCAGAAATGGACAGAGATAACAGGTGGCAGGTGAGAAGACTATATCAGAAATGGACAGAGATAACAGGTGGGAGGTGAGAAGACTATATCAGAAATGGACAGAGATAACAGGTGGGAGGTGAGAAGACTATATCAGAAATGGACAGAGATAACAGGTGGGAGGTGAGAAGACTATATCAGAAATGGACAGAGATAACAGGTGGGAGGTGAGAAGACTATATCAGAAATGGACAGAGATAACAGGTGGGAGGTGAGAAGACTATATCAGAAATGGACAGAGATAACAGGTGGGAGGTGAGAAGACTATATCAGAAATGGACAGAGATAACAGGTGGGAGGTGAGAAGACTATATTAGATATGGACAGAGATAATAGGTGGGAGGTGAGAAGACTATATTAGATATGGACAGAGATAATAGGTGGGAGGTGAGAAGACTATATCAGAAATGGATTGAGATAACAGGTGGGAGGTGAGAAGACTATATCAGAAATGGACAGAGATAACAGGTGGGAGGTGAGAAGACTATATTAGATATGGACAGAGATAATAGGTGGGAGGTGAGAAGACTATATCAGAAATGGACAGAGATAACAGGTGGGAGGTGAGAAGACTATATCAGAAATGGACAGAGATAACAGGTGGGAGGTGAGAAGACTATATCAGAAATGGACAGAGATAACAGGTGGGAGGTGAGAAGACTATATCAGAAATGGACAGAGATAACAGGTGGGAGGTGAGAAGACTATATCAGAAATGGACAGAGATAATAGGTGGGAGGTGAGAAGACTATATCAGAAATGGACAGAGATAATAGGTGGGAGGTGAGAAGACTATATTAGATATGGACAGAGATAAAAGGTGGGAGGTGAGAAGACTATATCAGAAATGGACAGAGATAACAGGTGGGAGGTGAGAAGACTATATCAGAAATGGACAGAGATAACAGGTGGGAGGTGAGAAGACTATATCAGAAATGGACAGAGATAATAGGTGGGAGGTGAGAAGACTATATCAGAAATGGACAGAGATAATAGGTGGGAGGTGAGAAGACTATATTAGATATGGACAGAGATAAAAGGTGGGAGGTGAGAAGACTATATCAGAAATGGACAGAGATAACAGGTGGGAGGTGAGAAGACTATATTAGATATGGACAGAGATAAAAGGTGGGAGGTGAGAAGACTATATCAGAAATGGACAGAGATAACAGGTGGGAGGTGAGAAGACTATATCAGAAATAGAGATAACAGGTGGGAGGTGAGAAGACTATATCAGAAATGGATAGAGATAATAGGTGGGAGGTGAGAAGACTATACCAGAAATAGACAGAGATAACAGGTGGGAGGTGAGAAGACTATATCAGAAATAGAGATAACAGGTGGGAAGTGAGAAGATTATACCAGAAATAGACAGAGATAACAGGTGGGAGGTGAGAAGACTATATCAGAAATCGACAGAGATAATAGGTGGGAGGTGAGAAGACTATACCAGAAATAGACAGAGATAACAGGTGGGAGGTGAGAAGACTATATCAGAAATGGACAGAGATAAAAGGTGGGAGGTGAGAAGACTATATCAGAAATAGACAGAGATAACAGGTGGGAGGTGAGAAGACTATATCAGAAATAGACAGAGATAATACGTGGGAGATGAGAAGACTATCAGAAATAGACAGAGATAATAGGTGGGAAGTGAGAAGATTATATCAAAAATAGACAGAGATAACAGGTGGGAGGTGAGAAGACTATATCAGAAATAGACAGAGATAATAGGTGGGAGGTGAGAAGACTATATCAGAAATGGACAGAGATAATAGGTGGGAGATGAGAAGACTATATCAGAAATGGACAGAGATAACAGGTGGGAGGTGAGAAGACTATATCAGAAATGGACAGAGATAATAGGTGGGAGATGAGAAGGCTATATCAGAAATAGACAGAGATAATAGGTGGGAGGTGAGAAGACTATATCAGAAATAGACAGAGATAACAGGTGGGAGGTGAGAAGACTATATCAGAATTAGACAGAGATAATAGGTGGGAGGTGAGAAGACTATATCAGAAATAGACAGAGATAATAGGTGGGAGGTGAGAAGACTATATCAGAAATAGACAGAGATAATAGGTGGGAGATGAGAAGGCTATATCAGAAATAGACAGAGATAATAGGTGGGAGGTGAGAAGACTATATCAGAAATAGACAGAGATAACAGGTGGGAGGTGAGAAGACTATATCAGAAATAGACAGAGATAATAGGTGGGAGATGAGAAGACTATATCAGAATTAGACAGAGATAATAGGTGGGAGGTGAGAAGACTATATCAGAAATAGACAGAGATAATAGGTGGGAGATGAGAAGACTATATCAGAATTAGACAGAGATAATAGGTGGGAGATGAGAAGGCTATATCAGAAATAGACAGAGATAACAGGTGGGAGGTGAGAAGACTATATCAGAAATAGACAGAGATAATAGGTGGGAGATGAGAAGACTATATCAGAATTAGACAGAGATAATAGGTGGGAGGTGAGAAGACTATATCAGAAATAGACAGAGATAACAGGTGGGAGGTGAGAAGACTATATCAGAAATAGACAGAGATAACAAGTGGGAGGTGAGAAGACTATATCAGAAATGGACAGAGATCAAAGGTGGGAGGTGAGAAGACTATATCAGAAAAAGACAGAGATAACAGGTTGGAAGTGAGAAGACTATATCAGAAATGGACAGAGTTAACAGGTGGGAAGTGAGAAGACTATATCAGAAATAGACAGAGATCAAATGTGGGAGGTGAGAAGACTATATCAGAAATAGACAGAGATAAAAGGTGGGAGATGAGAAGATTATATCAGAAATGGACAGAGATCAAAGGTGGGAGGTGAGAAGACTATATCAGAAATAGACAGAGATAACAGGTGGGAAGTGAGAAGACTATATCAAAAATAGACAGAGATAACAGGTGGGAGGTGAGAAGATTATATCAGAAATGGACAGAGATCAAAGGTGGGAGGTGAGAAGACTATATCAGAAATGGACAGAGTTAACAGGTGGGAGGTGAGAAGACTATATCAGAAATAGACAGAGATAACAGGTGGGAAGTGAGAAGACTATATCAAAAATAGACAGAGATAAAAGGTGGGAGGTGAGAAGACTATATCAGAAATAGACAGAGATAACAGGTGGGAGGTGAGAAGACTATTTCAGAAATAGACAGAGATAAAAGGTTGGAGGTAAGAAAACTATATCAGAAATAGACAGAGATAATAGGTGGGAGGTGAGAAGACTATATCAGAAATAGATAGAGATAATAGGTGGGAGGTGAGAAGACTATATCAGAAATGGACATAGTTAACAAGTGGGAGGTGAGAAGACTATATCAGAAATAGACAGAGATAATAGGTGGGAGGTGAGAAGACTATATCAAAAATAGACAGAGATAATAGGTGGGAGGTGAGAAGACTATATCAGAAATGGACAGAGTTAACAAGTGGGAGGTGAGAAGACTATATCAGAAATAGCAAGAGATAACAGGTGGGAGGTGAGAAGACTATATCAAAAATAGACAGAGATAATAGGTGAGAGGTGAGAAGACTATATCAGAAATGGACAGAGTTAACAGGTGGGAGGTGAGAAGACTATATCAGAAATAGACAGAGATAATAGGTGGGAGGTGAGAAGACTATATCAGAAATGGACAGAGTTAACAGGTGGGAGGTGAGAAGACTATATCAGAAATAGACAGAGATAATAGGTGGGAGGTGAGAAGACTATATCAGAAATAGACAGAGATAAAAGGTTGGAGGTGAGAAGACTATATCAGAAATGGACAGAGATCAAAGGTGGGAAGTGAAAAGACTATATCAAAAATGGACAGAGATAAAAGGTGGGAGGTAAGAAGACTATATCAGAAATGGACAGAGATAACAGGTGGGAGGTGAGAAGACTATATCAGAAATAGACAGAGATAACAGGTGGGAGGTGAGAAGACTATATCAGAAATAGACATAGATAAAAGGTGGGAGGTGAGAAGATTATATCAGAAATGGACAGAGATCAAAGGTGGGAGGTGAGAAGACTATATCAGAAATAGACAGAGATAACAAGTGGGAGGTGAGAAGACTATATCAGAAATAGACAGAGATAAAAGGTGGGAGGTAAGAAGACTATATCAGAAATAGACAGAGATAATAGGTGGTAGGTGAGAAGACTATATCAGAAATGGACAGAGATAATAGGTGGGAGGTGAGAAGACTATATTAGAAATGGACAGAGATAACAAGTGGGAGGTGAGAAGACTATATCAGAAATAGACAGAGATAACAGGTGGGAGGTGAGAAGACTATATCAGAAATAGACAGAGATAACAGGTGGGAGGTGAGAAGATTATATCAGAAATGGACAGAGATCAAAGGTGGGAGGTGAGAAGACTATATCAGAAATAGACAGACATAACAAGTGGGAGGTGAGAAGACTATATCAGAAATAGACAGAGATAACAGGTGGGAGATGAGAAGATTATATCAGAAATAGACAGAGATAATAGGTGGGAAGTGAGAAGACTATATCAGAAATGGACAGAGATAAAATGTGGGAAGTGAGAAGACTATATCAAAAATAGACAGAGATAACAGGTGGGAGGTGAGAAGATTATATCAGAAATGGACAGAGATCAAAGGTGGGAGGTGAGAAGACTATATCAGAAATGGACAGAGATAATAGGTGGGAGATGAGAAGACTATATCAGAAATGGACAGAGATAACAGGTGGGAGGTGAGAAGACTATATCAGAAATGGACAGAGATAATAGGTGGGAGATGAGAAGGCTATATCAGAAATAGACAGAGATAATAGGTGGGAGGTGAGAAGACTATATCAGAAATAGACAGAGATAACAGGTGGGAGGTGAGAAGACTATATCAGAATTAGACAGAGATAATAGGTGGGAGGTGAGAAGACTATATCAGAAATAGACAGAGATAATAGGTGGGAGGTGAGAAGACTATATCAGAAATAGACAGAGATAATAGGTGGGAGATGAGAAGGCTATATCAGAAATAGACAGAGATAATAGGTGGGAGGTGAGAAGACTATATCAGAAATAGACAGAGATAACAGGTGGGAGGTGAGAAGACTATATCAGAAATAGACAGAGATAATAGGTGGGAGATGAGAAGACTATATCAGAATTAGACAGAGATAATAGGTGGGAGGTGAGAAGACTATATCAGAAATAGACAGAGATAATAGGTGGGAGATGAGAAGACTATATCAGAATTAGACAGAGATAATAGGTGGGAGATGAGAAGGCTATATCAGAAATAGACAGAGATAACAGGTGGGAGGTGAGAAGACTATATCAGAAATAGACAGAGATAATAGGTGGGAGATGAGAAGACTATATCAGAATTAGACAGAGATAATAGGTGGGAGGTGAGAAGACTATATCAGAAATAGACAGAGATAACAGGTGGGAGGTGAGAAGACTATATCAGAAATAGACAGAGATAACAAGTGGGAGGTGAGAAGACTATATCAGAAATGGACAGAGATCAAAGGTGGGAGGTGAGAAGACTATATCAGAAAAAGACAGAGATAACAGGTTGGAAGTGAGAAGACTATATCAGAAATGGACAGAGTTAACAGGTGGGAAGTGAGAAGACTATATCAGAAATAGACAGAGATCAAATGTGGGAGGTGAGAAGACTATATCAGAAATAGACAGAGATAAAAGGTGGGAGATGAGAAGATTATATCAGAAATGGACAGAGATCAAAGGTGGGAGGTGAGAAGACTATATCAGAAATAGACAGAGATAACAGGTGGGAAGTGAGAAGACTATATCAAAAATAGACAGAGATAACAGGTGGGAGGTGAGAAGATTATATCAGAAATGGACAGAGATCAAAGGTGGGAGGTGAGAAGACTATATCAGAAATGGACAGAGTTAACAGGTGGGAGGTGAGAAGACTATATCAGAAATAGACAGAGATAACAGGTGGGAAGTGAGAAGACTATATCAAAAATAGACAGAGATAAAAGGTGGGAGGTGAGAAGACTATATCAGAAATAGACAGAGATAACAGGTGGGAGGTGAGAAGACTATTTCAGAAATAGACAGAGATAAAAGGTTGGAGGTAAGAAAACTATATCAGAAATAGACAGAGATAATAGGTGGGAGGTGAGAAGACTATATCAGAAATAGATAGAGATAATAGGTGGGAGGTGAGAAGACTATATCAGAAATGGACATAGTTAACAAGTGGGAGGTGAGAAGACTATATCAGAAATAGACAGAGATAATAGGTGGGAGGTGAGAAGACTATATCAAAAATAGACAGAGATAATAGGTGGGAGGTGAGAAGACTATATCAGAAATGGACAGAGTTAACAAGTGGGAGGTGAGAAGACTATATCAGAAATAGCAAGAGATAACAGGTGGGAGGTGAGAAGACTATATCAAAAATAGACAGAGATAATAGGTGAGAGGTGAGAAGACTATATCAGAAATGGACAGAGTTAACAGGTGGGAGGTGAGAAGACTATATCAGAAATAGACAGAGATAATAGGTGGGAGGTGAGAAGACTATATCAGAAATGGACAGAGTTAACAGGTGGGAGGTGAGAAGACTATATCAGAAATAGACAGAGATAATAGGTGGGAGGTGAGAAGACTATATCAGAAATAGACAGAGATAAAAGGTTGGAGGTGAGAAGACTATATCAGAAATGGACAGAGATCAAAGGTGGGAAGGGAAAAGACTATATCAAAAATGGACAGAGATAAAAGGTGGGAGGTAAGAAGACTATATCAGAAATGGACAGAGATAACAGGTGGGAGGTGAGAAGACTATATCAGAAATAGACAGAGATAACAGGTGGGAGGTGAGAAGACTATATCAGAAATAGACATAGATAAAAGGTGGGAGGTGAGAAGATTATATCAGAAATGGACAGAGATCAAAGGTGGGAGGTGAGAAGACTATATCAGAAATAGACAGAGATAACAAGTGGGAGGTGAGAAGACTATATCAGAAATAGACAGAGATAAAAGGTGGGAGGTAAGAAGACTATATCAGAAATAGACAGAGATAATAGGTGGTAGGTGAGAAGACTATATCAGAAATGGACAGAGATAATAGGTGGGAGGTGAGAAGACTATATTAGAAATGGACAGAGATAACAAGTGGGAGGTGAGAAGACTATATCAGAAATAGACAGAGATAACAGGTGGGAGGTGAGAAGACTATATCAGAAATAGACAGAGATAACAGGTGGGAGGTGAGAATATTATATCAGAAATGGACAGAGATCAAAGGTGGGAGGTGAGAAGACTATATCAGAAATAGACAGACATAACAAGTGGGAGGTGAGAAGACTATATCAGAAATAGACAGAGATAACAGGTGGGAGATGAGAAGATTATATCAGAAATAGACAGAGATAATAGGTGGGAAGTGAGAAGACTATATCAGAAATGGACAGAGATAAAATGTGGGAAGTGAGAAGACTATATCAAAAATAGACAGAGATAACAGGTGGGAGGTGAGAAGATTATATCAGAAATGGACAGAGATCAAAGGTGGGAGGTGAGAAGACTATATCAGAAATGGACAGAGTTAACAGGTGGGAGGTGAGAAGACTATATCAGAAATAGACAGAGATAACAGGTGGGAAGTGAGAAGACTATATCAAAAATAGACAGAGATAAAAGGTGGGAGGTAAGAAGTCTATATCAGAAATGGACAGAGATAACAGGTGGGAGGTGAGAAGACTATATCAGAAATAGACAGAGATAATAGGTGGGAGATGAGAAGACTATATCAGAATTAGACAGAGATAATAGGTGGGAGGTGAGAAGACTATATCAGAAATAGACAGAGATAACAGGTGGGAGGTGAGAAGACTATATCAGAAATAGACAGAGATAACAAGTGGGAGGTGAGAAGACTATATCAGAAATGGACAGAGATCAAAGGTGGGAGGTGAGAAGACTATATCAGAAAAAGACAGAGATAACAGGTTGGAAGTGAGAAGACTATATCAGAAATGGACAGAGTTAACAGGTGGGAAGTGAGAAGACTATATCAGAAATAGACAGAGATCAAATGTGGGAGGTGAGAAGACTATATCAGAAATAGACAGAGATAAAAGGTGGGAGATGAGAAGATTATATCAGAAATGGACAGAGATCAAAGGTGGGAGGTGAGAAGACTATATCAGAAATAGACAGAGATAACAGGTGGGAAGTGAGAAGACTATATCAAAAATAGACAGAGATAACAGGTGGGAGGTGCGAAGATTATATCAGAAATGGACAGAGATCAAAGGTGGGAGGTGAGAAGACTATATCAGAAATGGACAGAGTTAACAGGTGGGAGGTGAGAAGACTATATCAGAAATAGACAGAGATAACAGGTGGGAAGTGAGAAGACTATATCAAAAATAGACAGAGATAAAAGGTGGGAGGTGAGAAGACTATATCAGAAATAGACAGAGATAACAGGTGGGAGGTGAGAAGACTATTTCAGAAATAGACAGAGATAAAAGGTTGGAGGTAAGAAAACTATATCAGAAATAGACAGAGATAATAGGTGGGAGGTGAGAAGACTATATCAGAAATAGATAGAGATAATAGGTGGGAGGTGAGAAGACTATATCAGAAATGGACATAGTTAACAAGTGGGAGGTGAGAAGACTATATCAGAAATAGACAGAGATAATAGGTGGGAGGTGAGAAGACTATATCAAAAATAGACAGAGATAATAGGTGGGAGGTGAGAAGACTATATCAGAAATGGACAGAGTTAACAAGTGGGAGGTGAGAAGACTATATCAGAAATAGCAAGAGATAACAGGTGGGAGGTGAGAAGACTATATCAAAAATAGACAGAGATAATAGGTGAGAGGTGAGAAGACTATATCAGAAATGGACAGAGTTAACAGGTGGGAGGTGAGAAGACTATATCAGAAATAGACAGAGATAATAGGTGGGAGGTGAGAAGACTATATCAGAAATGGACAGAGTTAACAGGTGGGAGGTGAGAAGACTATATCAGAAATAGACAGAGATAATAGGTGGGAGGTGAGAAGACTATATCAGAAATAGACAGAGATAAAAGGTTGGAGGTGAGAAGACTATATCAGAAATGGACAGAGATCAAAGGTGGGAAGTGAAAAGACTATATCAAAAATGGACAGAGATAAAAGGTGGGAGGTAAGAAGACTATATCAGAAATGGACAGAGATAACAGGTGGGAGGTGAGAAGACTATATCAGAAATAGACAGAGATAACAGGTGGGAGGTGAGAAGACTATATCAGAAATAGACATAGATAAAAGGTGGGAGGTGAGAAGATTATATCAGAAATGGACAGAGATCAAAGGTGGGAGGTGAGAAGACTATCAGAAATAGACAGAGATAACAAGTGGGAGGTGAGAAGACTATATCAGAAATAGACAGAGATAAAAGGTGGGAGGTAAGAAGACTATATCAGAAATAGACAGAGATAATAGGTGGTAGGTGAGAAGACTATATCAGAAATGGACAGAGATAATAGGTGGGAGGTGAGAAGACTATATTAGAAATGGACAGAGATAACAAGTGGGAGGTGAGAAGACTATATCAGAAATAGACAGAGATAACAGGTGGGAGGTGAGAAGACTATATCAGAAATAGACAGAGATAACAGGTGGGAGGTGAGAAGATTATATCAGAAATGGACAGAGATCAAAGGTGGGAGGTGAGAAGACTATATCAGAAATAGACAGACATAACAAGTGGGAGGTGAGAAGACTATATCAGAAATAGACAGAGATAACAGGTGGGAGATGAGAAGATTATATCAGAAATAGACAGAGATAATAGGTGGGAAGTGAGAAGACTATATCAGAAATGGACAGAGATAAAATGTGGGAAGTGAGAAGACTATATCAAAAATAGACAGAGATAACAGGTGGGAGGTGAGAAGATTATATCAGAAATGGACAGAGATCAAAGGTGGGAGGTGAGAAGACTATATCAGAAATGGACAGAGTTAACAGGTGGGAGGTGAGAAGACTATATCAGAAATAGACAGAGATAACAGGTGGGAAGTGAGAAGACTATATCAAAAATAGACAGAGATAAAAGGTGGGAGGTAAGAAGTCTATATCAGAAATGGACAGAGATAACAGGTGGGAGGTGAGAAGACTATATCAGAAATAGACAGAGATAAAAGGTGGGAGGTGAGAAGACTATATCAGAAATAGACAGAGATAACAGGTGGGAGGTGAGAAGACTATTTCAGAAATAGACAGAGATAAAAGGTTGGAGGTAAGAAAACTATATCAGAAATAGACAGAGATAATAGGTGGGAGGTGAGAAGACTATATCAGAAATAGATAGAGATAATAGGTGGGAGGTGAGAAGACTATATCAGAAATGGACATAGTTAACAAGTGGGAGGTGAGAAGACTATATCAGAAATAGACAGAGATAATAGGTGGGAGGTGAGAAGACTATATCAAAAATAGACAGAGATAATAGGTGGGAGGTGAGAAGACTATATCAGAAATGGACAGAGTTAACAAGTGGGAGGTGAGAAGACTATATCAGAAATAGCAAGAGATAACAGGTGGGAGGTGAGAAGACTATATCAAAAATAGACAGAGATAATAGGTGAGAGGTGAGAAGACTATATCAGAAATGGACAGAGTTAACAGGTGGGAGGTGAGAAGACTATATCAGAAATAGACAGAGATAATATGTGGGAGGTGAGAAGACTATATCAGAAATGGACAGAGTTAACAGGTGGGAGGTGAGAAGACTATATCAGAAATAGACAGAGATAATAGGTGGGAGGTGAGAAGACTATATCAGAAATAGACAGAGATAAAAGGTTGGAGGTGAGAAGACTATATCAGAAATGGACAGAGTTAACAGGTGGGAGGTGAGAAGATTATATCAGAAATGGACAGAGATAACAGGTGGGAAGTGAAAAGACTATATCAAAAATGGACAGAGATAAAAGGTGGGAGGTAAGAAGACTATATCAGAAATGGACAGAGATAACAGGTGGGAGGTGAGAAGACTATATCAGAAATAGACAGAGATAACAGGTGGGAGGTGAGAAGACTATATCAGAAATAGACATAGATAAAAGGTGGGAGGTGAGAAGATTATATCAGAAATGGACAGAGATCAAAGGTGGGAGGTGAGAAGACTATATCAGAAATAGACAGAGATAACAAGTGGGAGGTGAGAAGACTATATCAGAAATAGACAGAGATAAAAGGTGGGAGGTAAGAAGACTATATCAGAAATAGACAGAGATAATAGGTGGTAGGTGAGAAGACTATATCAGAAATGGACAGAGATAATAGGTGGGAGGTGAGAAGACTATATTAGAAATGGACAGAGATAACAAGTGGGAGGTGAGAAGACTATATCAGAAATAGACAGAGATAACAGGTGGGAGGTGAGAAGACTATATCAGAAATAGACAGAGATAACAGGTGGGAGGTGAGAAGATTATATCAGAAATGGACAGAGATCAAAGGTGGGAGGTGAGAAGACTATATCAGAAATAGACAGACATAACAAGTGGGAGGTGAGAAGACTATATTAGATATGGACAGAGATAATAGGTGGGAGGTGAGAAGACTATATCAGAAATGGACAGAGATAAAATGTGGGAGGTGAGAAGACTATATCAGAAATGGACAGAGATAAAATGTGGGAGGTGAGAAGACTATATCAGAAATGGACAGAGATAAAATGTGGGAGGTGAGAAGACTATATCAGAAATGAACAGAGATAATAGGTGGGAGGTGAGAAGACTATATCAGAAATAGACAGAGATAAAAGGTGGGAAGTGAGAAGACTATATCAGAAATGGACAGAGATAAAATGTGGGAGGTGAGAAGATTATATCAGAAATGGACAGAGATCAAAGGTGGGAGGTGAGAAGACTATATCAGAAATAGACAGACATAACAAGTGGGAGGTGAGAAGACTATATCAGAAATAGACAGAGATAATAGGTGGGAGGTGAGAAGACTATATCAGAAATAGACAGAGATAATAGGTGGGAAGTGAGAAGACTATATCAGAAATAGACAGAGATAACAAGTGGGAGGTGAGAAGACTATATCAGAAATAGACAGAGATAATAGGTGGGAGGTGAGAAGACTATATCAGAAATAGACAGAGATAATAGGTGGGAAGTGAGAAGACTATATCAGAAATAGACAGAGATAACAAGTGGGAGGTGAGAAGACTATATCAGAAATAGACAGAGATAATAGGTGGGAGGTGAGAAGACTATATCAGAAATAGACAGAGATAATAGGTGGGAGGTGAGAAGACTATATCAGAAATAGACAGAGATAACAAGTGGGAGGTGAGAAGACTATATCAGAAATAGACAGAGATAATAGGTGGGAGGTGAGAAGACTATATCAGAAATAGACAGAGATAATAGGTGGGAAGTGAGAAGACTATATCAGAAATGGACAGAGATAAAATGTGGGAGGTGAGAAGACTATATCAGAAATGGACAGAGATAACAGGTGGGAGGTGAGAAGACTATATCAGAAATGGACAGAGATAAAATGTGGGAGGTGAGAAGACTATATCAGAAATGGACAGAGATAAAATTTGGGAGGTGAGAAGACTATATCAGAAATGAACAGAGATAATAGGTGGGAGGTGAGAAGACTATATCAGAAATAGACAGAAATAAAAGGTGGGAAGTGAGAAGACTATATCAGAAATGGACAGAGATAAAATGTGGGAGGTGAGAAGACTATATCAGAAATAGACAGAGATAATAGGTGGGAGGTAAGAAGACTATATCAGAAATAGACAGAGATAATAGGTTTGAGGTGAGAAGACTATATCAGAAATAGACAGAGATAATAGGTGGGAGGTGAGAAGACTATATCAGAAATAGACAGAGATAATAGGTGGGAGGTGAGAAGACTATATCAGAAATGGACAGAGATAACAAGTGGGAGGTGAGAAGACTATATCAGAAATAGACAGAGATAATAGGTGGGAAGTGAGAAGACTATATCAGAAATAGGCAGAGATAATAGGTGGGAGGTGAGAAGACTATATCAGAAATAGACAGAGATAATAGGTGGGAGGTGAGAAGACTATATCAGAAATAGACAGAGATAAAAGGTGGGAGGTGAGAAAACTATATCAGAAATGGACAGAGATAAAAGGTGGGAAGTTAATAGCCGGGAGTTGAGAAGAACATTTCACAAATCGACAATGATAATAGATGGTGGGCAAGAAACAAAATACATTACCTTTAGTTCTTGCTGTAGTCTTTTATCTATGCTCTGTGTCTCCCTGGGTTCCTCAGGTCTTTGCGATGAAACGTCCTCTTCTATAATCAGGCCAACAGCTAATGATAATCAGAACAAAACTTATAGTTGAAGAAGGCATAATATACTTAAAATACATTAAGTAATTAAGATAGCGAAATTGTGAATCTAGCCATGGCGCTCAAAGAACCATGTTGTAAAATAAGCAAAGACTTCGTACTGGATAGAGGAAGGACAAATCAGAAAGATAGATAATTGGTAAACATATGTCACAAATCTGGATCCAGTTAAATAGGAAGTCTGTAGGATAGCACACTACAGCAGTTATCTGTTATTGTTTAATTGTTATGTCAACGAGGACCAACAAAAGCAGATGCTTAATGATGGATTAAAGATAAAACAAGGTTCCAATGAGAGAGACCAATGAAAGCTGATGCCAAATGATTGACTGAAGACAAGACAAGGCACCAATGAGAGACCAACAAAAGTGAATGCTTAATGCTGGATTATAGACAAGGCACCAATGAGAGACCAACAAAAGTGAATGCTTAATGCTGGATTATAGACAAGGCACCAATGGGAGACCAACAATAGAGGATGCTTAATGATGGATTGAAATCAAGACGAGGCACCAGTGAGAGAGATCAATGAAAGTGGATGAGTAATGATGGATTGAAATCAAGACGAGGCACCAGTGAGAGAGATCAATGAAAGTGGATGAGTAATGATGGATTGAAATCAAGACGAGGCACCAGTGAGAGAGATCAATGAAAGTGGATGAGTAATGATGGATTGAAATCAAGACGAGGCACCAGTGAGAGAGATCAATGAAAGTGGATGAGTAATGATGGATTGAAATCAAGACGAGGCACCAGTGAGAGAGATCAATGAAAGTGGATGAGTAATGATGGATTGAAATCAAGACGAGGCACCAGTGAGAGAGATCAATGAAAGTGGATGAGTAATGATGGATTGAAATCAAGACGAGGCACCAGTGAGAGAGATCAATGAAAGTGGATGAGTAATGATGGATTGAAATCAAGACGAGGCACCAGTGAGAGAGATCAATGAAAGTGGATGAGTAATGATGGATTGAAATCAAGACGAGGCACCAGTGAGAGAGATCAATGAAAGTGGATGAGTAATGATGGATTGAAATCAAGACGAGGCACCAGTGAGAGAGATCAATGAAAGTGGATGAGTAATGATGGATTGAAATCAAGACGAGGCACCAGTGAGAGAGATCAATGAAAGTGGATGAGTAATGATGGATTGAAATCAAGACGAGGCACCAGTGAGAGAGATCAATGAAAGTGGATGAGTAATGATGGATTGAAATCAAGACGAGGCACCAGTGAGAGAGATCAATGAAAGTGGATGAGTAATGATGGATTGAAATCAAGACGAGGCACCAGTGAGAGAGATCAATGAAAGTGGATGAGTAATGATGGATTGAAATCAAGACGAGGCACCAGTGAGAGAGATCAATGAAAGTGGATGAGTAATGATGGATTGAAATCAAGACGAGGCACCAGTGAGAGAGATCAATGAAAGTGGATGAGTAATGATGGATTGAAATCAAGACGAGGCACCAGTGAGAGAGATCAATGAAAGTGGATGAGTAATGATGGATTGAAATCAAGACGAGGCACCAGTGAGAGAGATCAATGAAAGTGGATGAGTAATGATGGATTGAAATCAAGACGAGGCACCAGTGAGAGAGATCAATGAAAGTGGATGAGTAATGATGGATTGAAATCAAGACGAGGCACCAGTGAGAGAGATCAATGAAAGTGGATGAGTAATGATGGATTGAAATCAAGACGAGGCACCAGTGAGAGAGATCAATGAAAGTGGATGAGTAATGATGGATTGAAATCAAGACGAGGCACCAGTGAGAGAGATCAATGAAAGTGGATGAGTAATGATGGATTGAAATCAAGACGAGGCACCAGTGAGAGAGATCAATGAAAGTGGATGAGTAATGATGGATTGAAATCAAGACGAGGCACCAGTGAGAGAGATCAATGAAAGTGGATGAGTAATGATGGATTGAAATCAAGACGAGGCACCAGTGAGAGAGATCAATGAAAGTGGATGAGTAATGATAGATTGAAGTCAAGACACGGCTCTATTGAGAGATCTACTAGAGCTGATTCTGGCTGTATCATAGTCCCGAGGCTCCAGTGAGAAATCAATGGGAGATGGAAAAAAAATAAATGTATTAAATTACAGGCAAAACAAGACTCAATTAAAGGTACAAATAGTTGACACTCAACGTGATATAGCATTGGGTTTGAAGCAAAAGTTACCAACATTATAAAGGGTTTCTTAAATAGCCAACCCTCTTCAATATTCAGCTCTTGAAGTATGGATGCATTAGTTCTTTTCTTTAACCAAGATATTCTCAGAACTCGTCTATAACATTTATATTCAGAGGCATTTATGCGCTGTTCAGCTTGTTTAGTAAGTGGCCAGGTCTCACAGGCGTATGTTGCAATGGGAAAGATGCATGCTCTTAATTAAAAAATCTAATTTTTGTAGTTCTATCTGTCCCACTCCATAATTTATTCAGTTGTTTTTGTCTTTGAAAAGCAATTGATAGTCGTCGTTTAATTTCTTTCATTGTGTCGCAATTGTTTGTTGGTGCATTGGACGTCTCACACGCTCAGTATGTGACCTATCTGCAATCATTTTCTCCTTTGTCTTTATTCCATTTCTAATATTTGCCCTCCATGCAACATGTTCAGCTGCAACTTGCTCCCAATGTGCATTATCAATGCCTGTATCAATCATGTCCCACTTTCACATCTTTATATCGTAGTAGAGGCCAATCCTGAGATCTCTTACCCATCTGTCATTTTCTGCCAATATAGAACCTTACCGGGGGGGGGGGGGTGTCTTTGAACATGAGGAATTAAGGCCGCCTGGATAGTGCAGTCGCCGAGAACTGTGCAGGTTAGGATTTTCTTTTTTCTCTCTAGCGTGTTCTCAGCAACAGTATCAGCACTGAGCCCCTTCGTCTCTCTAGCGTGTTCTCAGCAACGGTATCAGCAATTGAACTTATCCCATCGTTTTATTAGTATCTTTGTTTTTGCCATGTTAAGATATCAATTGTTATTTTCACTATTTATTTGGGTTGAGGTTATTACGTTTTCTATCCGATTCTGTGATTTGGATAGTAATAGGCCTACTGTATCATCAACATATCCAATCTCCGGTATTTCATGACCACCGATATTTAAGGCATCATAATGCTCCCTGGTTATATCATCTCTTACATTTCTCATTATATTTTCGGTGTACAAGTTAAACAAATAGGGTGACAGCACACAGCCCTGACGGACTCCTTGCTTGATGTCAAACCAATCTGATGTCTCGCCATCTATTCTAACCGCTGCTTGCTTGACTAGATAGAGCATTTTTATGAGTTCTACAACATGTGATGGAAAGCCCATATTCCTCATGATTTCCCAAAGTTTCTGATGTTTTACACAGTTAAATGCCTTTGAATAATCCACAATTCAGGAGAATAGGTTTACATTAAATTATCTGCACTTCTCTATTATTAAACGCAATTTGAGTAATGTGATCTCTTGTTCCTCTTACTTGTCTAAATCCAGCTTGAACCACATTAATCTCTTCTTCCATTTTCTTACAAAGTCCTCACATTATGACTTTTAGTAGAATTTTACTGGCATGACTGATCAGGGAAACAGTTCTATAGTTGGTGCATAATTTCAGGTTGCCCTTTTTTGGTATTGGAATGAAGATAGTTATCTTCTAATCTTTTGACCATATACCATATTTCCATATCGTTTTACTTAATGCGTGTTGGCCGAGTGGCTAGGACGCCGAATTTTCATTCGGGAGATCCGGGTTCGAATCCTCGGTAAGGTGTGGAGGTTTTTTATTTTTTTCTGTCGGGGGCAAAAAGAAAATTCTAACCGGCACAGTTCGCTGCGACTGCGCTAGCCAGGCGGCCTTAATTCCTCAGGCTCAAAGACCCCCTGCCATACACCACAAGGTACTGAGTGGCACCTTGCAGTCTTGACAGACCAAAGTATGTGAGTTGGAATGTGGCCAAAATTCCATCACAATGCCTGGGCAGAGCTTCAGAGAACATGTGGTGCCCAAACGACATGTTCCCTCTCTCGGCCTTGCCTTGTTTATTCCAGAGGAATGGGTAACCAGTACGTCTGGAACAAGGTAGGCTGCAGACGCTGGCGGCTCAGCGTCAAACCTCCGAGACCTCGTCTCCACGAGCAGGTGTCGAGCAGTGGCCAGACCCTGGAACCCATGGAACCCGACTTAGAGGCGTTCAGCCAAGTCCCACAGGTGAGGGCCTCATACGGGCCTGGACCATATAACGCGTACATCTGTCAATCGCATGTGTCTGGACCTTGCAAGCGTGTACTACAACGTGTAGTACGTTGTACCTGACTCGTGCGGATCTCGCGACCTCTGGGAATAGGCCCGCCAGAGATATTGCTCGTCTGCTGCGAGCAAATCTCCCAACCTTCCACTGTGCGGATCTCGCGACCAACGAGAATATGACTGAATAAGTAAAGAAACGATAAAAGTAGTGGCATTTCAATTGCGCTTGCGCTGCCACCTATGCTACACCCTTGATGTGTCTTCACAAAGTCGGACTAGAGTCAATATTGGCAGTAAATGACAGTTTTAACATAATGCGTGATAGATTTGTATGCTTTCTTCCGCTCCCGCTTTAATTAGTTCAGCTGGTATCTCGTCACATCCTGGTGATTTACCATTCTTGAGGTTCTTTATTGCCCATGCAATTTTATCTAATGAGGGTCCAGGTTCTGTCTCTGCTGTCACTGGCTCATGTATCTCATTCATATCCTCACTGTCATTCATATCATACATTCCACTGCAGTATTCCTGCCATCTTTCTAGAATTTTTCTAAATTCTGTTAAGGTATTTCCCGACTTGTCACAGATAACATTTAATTGAGGTTGAACATTTCTTGTCAATAACTTCATTTCTTTCAACATTTGGTAATCTCTTTCATTCTTATGATATTGCTCTATTTTTAATGCAACAATCGTGTATATATTGGTTTTTGTCCTTTCTTGTGTTCTCTCATATTTCTCGTGTTAAAGATGTATACTTCATCCTACTGTTATCGGTTTCCCCTTTCTTTTTCAGTTGCCTTCGTTGTTTTATTAATTCTAACGTGTCTGATGTAATCCATGGCTTATGTTGCTCAGTCCTGGCCGGAATTAAATCTTTGGCTGCTGTTATCAAGATATCTCTAGCTTGTACTGCCAGTTCATCGGGTGTCATTTCCTCTTATCACAACAGCACAAATTCTGGTTTTGACTGCGACGTTCTGTAAAGGATGTGCAACTTACAACGGTCTTGTCCTAGAGCTTGCAGGCAGAGAAGACCCAATAGCAGCACACAAAATACGGCTTTCATGTTGGTGATCATGGTTCACTGTTTGCAGCGTGGTAGACTTGTTGGCAATCAGATTCCCTGATCAGAATGCTAGTGTTGTCTGTTGTTGATGAACCGGCAGCTGGATTATCTAGTCTGCTCGTGATGCCTTGCTTATATTCTCTTGACCTGACACGTATATCAAAAGAAAGCCACATTTTGTAATTGCAATTGTTTATTGCACAAAGGTTACATTTGCATGTCAATGTGCAGCCAACTTGGCTTTGTTTATCACGCTTTCTTGAATATCACAAAACGTAATACCTACTGGAAATTAATTCACAGCTGGCGGTTAACATATATTTGGAAGCAATGAAATCAGAGATCACATCAGACGATATCCACATGAACCGGTTCTCAAACTGTTGCTATGAAACGACCCGTCTTGCATTTACGGCGCTAGCCTTATAATTTGTATATTAACCGGATGATGTCAACAACACGTCGTACTCCATTACATCCCATGCCATGTTTCTGATCGGCCGGGTCATCCTGAGAGACGATGTCATAATTTATTTTTACATGTAATATATTTGGGGATTCTAACACATCATCAACAGGCCGGCAGGCAATGGTATCAGCCACAGGGCGACCTCGTCTCTCTAACGGATCTGAGCAATGGTATCAGCCACAGGGCGACCTCGTCTCTCTAACGGATCTGAGCAATGGTATCAGCCACGGGGCGACCTCGTCTCTCTAGTGGATCTGAGCAATGGTATCAGCCACAGGGCGACCTCGTCTCTCTAGTGGGATCTGAGCAATGGTATCAGCCACAGGGCGACCTCGTCTCTCTAGTGGATCTGAGCAATGGTATCAGCAACGAGGCGACCTCGTCTCTCTAGTGGGATCTGAGCAATGGTATCAGCAACGAGGCGACCTCGTCTCTCTAGTAGGATCTGAGCAATGGTATCAGCAACGAGGCGACCTCGTCTCTCTAGTGGGATCTGAGCAATGGTATCAGCAACGAGGCGACCTCGTCTCTCTAGTGGGATCTGAGCAATGGTATCAGCCACAGGGCGACCTCGTCTCTCTAGTGGGATCTGAGCAATGGTATCAGCCACAGGGCGACCTCGTCTCTCTAGTGGGATCGGAGCAATGGTATCAGCAACGAGGCGACCTCGTCTCTCTAGTGGGATCTGAGCAATGGTATCAGCCACAGGGCGACCTCGTCTCTCTAACGGATCTGAGCAATGGTATCAGCCAAAGGGCGACCTCGACTCTCTAACGGATCTGAGCAATGGTATCAGCCACAGGGCGACCTCGTCTCTCTAACGGATCTGAGCAATGGTATCAGCCACAGGGCGACCTCGTCTCTCTAACGGATCTGAGCAATGGTATCAGCCAAAGGGCGACCTCGACTCTCTAACGGATCTGAGCAATGGTATCAGCCACAGGGCGACCTCGTCTCTCTAACGGATCTGAGCAATGGTATCAGCCACATAGCGACCTCGTCTCTCTAACGGATCTGAGCAATGGTATCAGCCACAGGGCGACCTCGTCTCTCTAGTGGGATCTGAGCAATGGTATCAGCCACGGGGCGACCTCGTCTCTCTAACGGATCTGAGCAATGGTATCAGCCACGGGGCGACCTCGTCTCTCTAACGGATCTGAGCAATGGTATCAGCCACAGGGCGACCTCGTCTCTCTAACGGATCTGAGCAATGGTATCAGCCACAGGGCGACCTCGTCTCTCTAGTGGGATCTGAGCACTGGTATCAGCCACATGGCGACCTCGTCTCTCTAGTGGGATCTGAGCAATGGTATCAGCCACAGGGCGACCTCGTCTCTCTCGTGGATCTGAGCAATGGTATCAGCCACAGGGCGACCTCGTCTCTCTAACGGATCTGAGCAATGGTATCAGCCACAGGGCGACCTCGTCACTCTAATGGGATCTGAGCAATGGTATCAGCCACGAGTCGACCTCGTCTCTTTAGTGGGATCTGAGCAATGGTATCAGCAACGAGGCGACCTCGTCTCTCTAGCGGATCTGAGCAATGGTATCAGCAACGAGGCGACCTCGTCTCTCTAGTGGGATCTGAGCAATGGTATCAGCCACGAGGCGACCTCGTCTCTCTAGTGGGATCTGAGCAATGGTATCAGCCACGGGGCGACCTCGTCTCTCTAGTGGGATCTGAGCAATGGTATCAGCCACAGGGCGACCTCGTCTCTCTAGCGGATCTGAGCAGTGGTATCAGCCACGGGGCGACCTCGTCTCTCTAACGGATCTGAGCAATGGTATCAGCCACAGGGCGACCTCGTCTCTCTAGCGGATCTGAGCAATGGTATCAGCCACGGGGCGACCTCGTCTCTCTAGTGGGATCTGAGCAATGGTATCAGCAACGAGGCGACCTCGTCTCTCTAATGGGATCTGAGCAATGGTATCAGCAACGAGGCGACCTCGTCTCTCTAACGGATCTGAGCAATGGTATCAGCGACGGGGCGACCTCGTCTCTCTAATGGGATCTGATCAATGGTATCAGCCACGGGGCGACCTCGTCTCTCTAGCGGATCTGAGCAATGGTATCAGCAACGAGGCGACCTCGTCTCTCTAATGGGATCTGAGCAATGGTATCAGCAACGAGGCGACCTCGTCTCTCTAGCGGATCTGAGCAATGGTATCAGCAACGAGGCGACCTCGTTTCTCTAATGGGATCTGAGCAATGGTATCAGCCACGGGGCGACCTCGTCTCTCTAGCGGATCTGAGCAATGGTATCAGCCACGGGGCGACCTCGTCTCTCTAGCGGATCTGAGCAATGGTATCAGCAACGAGGCGACCTCGTCTCTCTAATGGGATCTGAGCAATGGTATCAGCAACGAGGCGACCTCGTCTCTCTAGCGGATCTGAGCAATGGTATCAGCAACGAGGCGACCTTGTTTCTCTAATGGGATCTGAGCAATGGTATCAGCCACGGGGCGAGCTCGTCTCTCTAGCGGATCTGAGCAATGGTATCAGCAACGAGGCGACCTCGTCTCTCCAATGGGATCTGAGCAATGGTATCAGCAACGAGGCGACCTCGTCTCTCTAATGGGATCTGAGCAATGGTATCAGCAACGAGGCGACCTCGTCTCTCTAGTGGGATCTGAGCAATGGTATCAGCCACGAGGCGACCTCGTCTCTCTAGTGGATCTGAGCAATGGTATCAGCCACAGGGCGACCTCGTCTATCTAGCGGGATATGAGCAATGGTATCAGCCACAGGGCGACCTCGTCTCTCTAGTGGATCTGAGCAATGGTATAAGCCACAGGGCGACCTCGTCTCTCTAGTGGGATCTGAGCAATGGTATCAGCCACAGGGCGACCTCGTCTCTCTAATGGGATCTGAGCTATGGTATCAGCCACGGGGCGACCTCGTCTCTCTAGCGGATCTGAGCAATGGTATCAGCCACAGGGCGACCTCGTCTCTCTAGTGGGATCTGAGCAATGGTATCAGCCACAGGGCGACCTCGTCTCTCTAATGGGATCTGAGCAATAGTATCAGCCACGGGGCGACCTCGTCTCTCTAACGGATCTGAGCAATGGTATCAGCCACGGGGCGACCTCGTCTCTCTAGCGGATCTGAGCAATGGTATCAGCAACGAGGCGACCTCGTCTCTCTAACGGATCTGAGCAATGGTATCAGCCACAGGGCGACCTCGTCTCTCTAGCGGGATCTGAGCAATGGTATCAGCAACGAGGCGACCTCGTCTCTCTAACGGATCTGAGCAATGCTATCAGCCACGGGGCGACCTCGTCTCTCTAGCGGATCTGAGCTATGGTATCAGCCACAGGGCGACCTCGTCACTCTAATGGGATCTGAGCAATGGTATCAGCCACGGGGCGACCTCGTCTCTCTAGTGGGATCTGAGCAATGGTATCAGCCATAGGGCGACCTCGTCTCTCTAGCGGATCTGAGCAATGGTATCAGCAACGAGGCGACCTCGTCTCTCTAATGGGATCTGAGCAATGGTATCAGCCACGAGTCGACCTCGTCTCTTTAGTGGGATCTGAGCAATGGTATCAGCAACGAGGCGACCTCGTCTCTCTAGCGGATCTGAGCAATGGTATCAGCCACGGGGCGACCTCGTCTCTCTAATGGGATCTGAGCAATGGTATCAGCCACGAGACGACCTCGTCTCTCTAGTGGGATCTGAGCAATGGTATCAGAAACGGGGCGACCTCGTCTCTCTAGTGGGATCTGAGCAATGGTATCAGCCACAGGGCGACCTCGTCTCTCTAGCGGATCTGAGCAGTGGTATCAGCCACGGGGAGACCTCGTCTCTCTAACGGATCTGAGCAATGGTATCAGCCACGGGGCGACCTCGTCTCTCTAGCGGATCTGAGCAATGGTATCAGCCACGGGGCGACCTCGTCTCTCTAGCGGATCTGAGCAATGGTATCAGCCACAGGGCGACCTCGTCACTCTAATGGGATCTGAGCAATGGTATCAGCCACGGGGCGACCTCGTCTCTCTAGCGGATCTGAGCAATGGTATCAGCCACGGGGCGACCTCGTCTCTCTAATGGGATCTGAGCAATGGTATCAGCCACGGGGCGACCTCGTCTCTCTAGCGGATCTGAGCAATGGTATCAGCCACGAGACGACCTCTCTCTAGTGGGATCTGAGCAATGGTATCAGAAACGGGGCGACCTCGTCTCTCTAGTGGGATCTGAGCAATGGTATCAGCCACAGGGCGACCTCGTCTCTCTAGCGGATCTGAGCAGTGGTATCAGCCACGGGGAGACCTCGTCTCTCTAACGGATCTGAGCAATGGTATCAGCCACGGGGCGACCTCGTCTCTCTAGCGGATCTGAGCAATGGTATCAGCCACGGGGCGACCTCGTCTCTCTAGCGGATCTGAGCAATGGTATCAGCCACAGGGCGACCTCGTCACTCTAATGGGATCTGAGCAATGGTATCAGCCACGGGGCGACCTCGTCTCTCTAGCGGATCTGAGCAATGGTATCAGCAACGAGGCGACCTCGTCTCTCTAATGGGATCTGAGCAATGGTATCAGCCACGAGTCGACCTCGTCTCTTTAGTGGGATCTGAGCAATGGTATCAGCAACGAGGCGACCTCGTCTCTCTAGCGGATCTGAGCAATGGAATCAGCCACGGGGCGACCTCGTCTCTCTAATGGGATCTGAGCAATGGTATCAGCCACGAGACGACCTCGTCTCTCTAGTGGGATCTGAGCAATGGTATCAGCCACGGGGCGACCTCGTCTCTCTAGTGGGATCTGAGCAATGGTATCAGCCACAGGGCGACCTCGTCTCTCTAGCGGATCTGAGCAGTGGTATCAGCCACGGGGAGACCTCGTCTCTCTAGCGGATCTGAGCAATGGTATCAGCCACGGGGCGACCTCGTCTCTTTAGCGGATCTGAGCAATGGTATCAGCCACGGGGCGACCTCGTCTCTCTAGCGGATCTGAGCTATGGTATCAGCCACAGGGCGACCTCGTCACTCTAATGGGATCTGAGCAATGGTATCAGCCACGGGGCGACCTCGTCTCTCTAGCGGATCTGAGCAATGGTATCAGCCACGGGGCGACCTCGTCTCTCTAGCGGATCTGAGCAATGGTATCAGCAACGAGGCGACCTCGTCTCTCTAATGGGATCTGAGCAATGGTATCAGCCACGAGTCGACCTCGTCTCTTTAGTGGGATCTGAGCAATGGTATCAGCAACGAGGCGACCTCGTCTCTCTATCGGATCTGAGCAATGGTATAAGCCACGGGGCGACCTCGTCTCTCTAGTGGGATCTGAGCAATGGTATCAGCCACGGGGCGACCTCGTCACTCTAATGGGATCTGAGCAATGGTATCAGCCACGGGGCGACCTCGTCTCTCTAGTGGGATCTGAGCAATGGTATCAGCCACGGGGCGACCTCGTCACTCTAATGGGATCTGGGCAATGGTATCAGCCACGGGGCGACCTCGTCTCTCTAGTGGGATCTGAGCAATGGTATCAGCAACGAGACGACCACGTCTCTCTAGCGGATCTGAGCAATGGTATCAGCCACCGGGCGACCTCGTCTCTCTAGCGGATCTGAGCAATGGTATCAACAACGAGGCGACCTAGTCTCTCTAGTGGGATCTGTGCAATGGTATCAGCAACAAGGCGACCTCGTCTCTCTAGTGGGATCTGAGCAATGGTATCAGCAACGAGGCGACCTCGTCTCTCTAGCGGATCTGAGCAATGGTATCAGCAACGAGGCGACCTCGTCTCTCTAGCGGATCTGAGCAATGGTATCAGCCACGGGGCGACCTCGTCTCTCTAATGGGATCTGAGCAATGGTATCAGCCACGAGGCGACCTCGTCTCACTAGTGGTATCTGAGCAATGGTATCAGCCACAGGGCGACCTCGTCTCTCTAATGGGATCTGAGCAATGGTATCAGCCACGGGGCGACCTCGTCTCTCTAGGGGGATCTGAGCAATGGTATCAGCCACGGGGCGACCTCGTCTCTCTAATGGGATCTGAGCAATGGTATCAGCCACGGGGCGACCTCGTCTCTCTAGCGGATCTGAGCAATGGTATCAGCAACGAGGCGACCTCGTCTCTCTAATGGGATCTGAGCAATGGTATCAGCAACGAGGCGACCTCGTCTCTCTAGCGGATCTGAGCAATGGTATCACCATCGAGGCGACCTCGTTTCTCTAATGGGATCTGAGCAATGGTATCAGCCACGGGGCGACCTCGTCTCTCTAGCGGATCTGAGCAATGGTATCAGCAACGAGGCGACCTCGTCTCTCTAATGGGATCTGAGCAATGGTATCAGCAACGAGTCGACCTCGTCTCTCTAATGGGATCTGAGCAATGGTATCAGCAACGAGGCGACCTCGTCTCTCTAATGGGATCTGAGCAATGGTATCAGCAACGAGGCGACCTCGTCTCTCTAACGGATCTGAGCAATAGTATCAGCAACGAGGCGACCTCGTCTCTCTAATGGGATCTGAGCAATGGTATCAGCCACGGGGCGACCTCGTCTCTCTATTGGGATCTGAGCAATGGTATCAGCAACGAGGCGACCTCGTCTCTCTAGCGGATCTGAGCAATGGTATCAGCCACGGGGCGACCTCGTCTCTCTAGTGGGATCTGAGCAATGGTATCAGCCACGGGGCGACCTCGTCTCTCTAGTGGGATCTGAGCAATTGTATCAGCAACGAGGCGACCTCGTCTCTCTAATGGGATCTGAGCAATGGTATCAACCACGGGGCGACCTCGTCTCTCTAGTGGGATCTGAGCAATGGTATCAGCAACGAGGCGACCTCGTCTATCTAGTGGGATCTGAGCAATGGTATCAGCCACAGGGCGACCTCGTCTCTCTAGCGGATCTGAGCAATGGTATCAGCTACAGGGCGACCTCGTCTCTCTAGCGGATCTGAGCAATGGTATCAGCAACGAGGCGACCTCGTCTCTCTAGCGGATCTGAGCAATGGTATCAGCAAAGAGGCGACCTCGTCTCTCTAGCGGATCTGAGCAATGGTATCAGCTACGGGGCGACCTCGTCTCTCTAGTGGGATCTGAGCAATGGTATCAGCCACGGGGCGACCTCGTCTCTCTAGTGGGATACGAGCAATGGTATCAGCCGCAGGGCGACCTCGTCTCTCTAGCGGATCTGAGCAATGGTATCAGCCACGGGGCGACCTCGTCTCTCTAGTGGGATCTGAGCAATGGTATCAGCCACAAGGCGACCTCGTCTCTCTAGTGGGATCTGAGCAATGGTATCAGCCACGGGGCGACCTCGTCTCTCTAGCGGATCTGTGCAATGGTATCAGCCACGGGGCGACCTCGTCTCTCTAGCGGATCTGAGCAATGGTATCAGCCACAGGGCGACCTCGTCTCTCTAGTGGGATCTGAGCAATGGTATCAGCCACAGGGCGACCTCGTCACTCTAATGGGATCTGAGCAATGGTATCAGCCACGGGGCGACCTCGTCTCTCTAGCGGATCTGAGCAATGGTATCAGCCACAGGGCGACCTCGTCTCTCTAGCGGATCTGAGCAATGGTATCAGCAACGAGGCGACCTCGTCTCTCTAGTGGGATCTGAGCAAATGATATCAGCCACGAGGCGACCTCGTCTCTCTAGTGGGATCTGAGCAATGGTATCAGCCACGAGGCGACCTCGTCTCTCTAGTGGGATCTGAGCAATGGTATCAGCCACAGGGCGACCTCGTCTCTCTAGTGGGATCTGAGCAATGGTATCAGCCACGAGGCGACCTCGTCTCTCTAGTGGGATCTGAGCAATGGTATCAGCCACAGGGCGACCTCGTCTCTCTAACGGATCTGAGCAATGGTATCAGCCACAAGGCGACCTCGTCTCTCTAGTGGGATCTCAGCAATGGTATCAGCCACAGGGCGACCTCGTCTCTCTAGCGGATCTGAGCAATGGTATCAGCCACGGGGCGACCTCGTCTCTCTAATGGGATCTGAGCAATCGTATCAGCCACGAGGCGACCTCGTCTCTCTAGTGGGATCTGAGCAATGGTATCAGCCACGAGTCGACCTCGTCTCTTTAGTGGGATCTGAGCAATGGTATCAGCAACGAGGCGACCTCGTCTCTCTAGCGGATCTGAGCAATGGAATCAGCCACGGGGCGACCTCGTCTCTCTAATGGGATCTGAGCAATGGTATCAGCCACGAGACGACCTCGTCTCTCTAGTGGGATCTGAGCAATGGTATCAGCCACGGGGCGACCTCGTCTCTCTAGTGGGATCTGAGCAATGGTATCAGCCACAGGGCGACCTCGTCTCTCTAGCGGATCTGAGCAGTGGTATCAGCCACGGGGAGACCTCGTCTCTCTAGCGGATCTGAGCAATGGTATCAGCCACGGGGCGACCTCGTCTCTTTAGCGGATCTGAGCAATGGTATCAGCCACGGGGCGACCTCGTCTCTCTAGCGGATCTGAGCTATGGTATCAGCCACAGGGCGACCTCGTCACTCTAATGGGATCTGAGCAATGGTATCAGCCACGGGGCGACCTCGTCTCTCTAGCGGATCTGAGCAATGGTATCAGCCACGGGGCGACCTCGTCTCTCTAGCGGATCTGAGCAATGGTATCAGCAACGAGGCGACCTCGTCTCTCTAATGGGATCTGAGCAATGGTATCAGCCACGAGTCGACCTCGTCTCTTTAGTGGGATCTGAGCAATGGTATCAGCAACGAGGCGACCTCGTCTCTCTGTCGGATCTGAGCAATGGTATAAGCCACGGGGCGACCTCGTCTCTCTAGTGGGATCTGAGCAATGGTATCAGCCACGGGGCGACCTCGTCACTCTAATGGGATCTGAGCAATGGTATCAGCCACGGGGCGACCTCGTCTCTCTAGTGGGATCTGAGCAATGGTATCAGCCACGGGGCGACCTCGTCACTCTAATGGGATCTGGGCAATGGTATCAGCCACGGGGCGACCTCGTCTCTCTAGTGGGATCTGAGCAATGGTATCAGCAACGAGACGACCACGTCTCTCTAGCGGATCTGAGCAATGGTATCAGCCACCGGGCGACCTCGTCTCTCTAGCGGATCTGAGCAATGGTATCAGCAACGAGGCGACCTAGTCTCTCTAGTGGGATCTGTGCAATGGTATCAGCAACAAGGCGACCTCGTCTCTCTAGTGGGATCTGAGCAATGGTATCAGCAACGAGGCGACCTCGTCTCTCTAGCGGATCTGAGCAATGGTATCAGCAACGAGGCGACCTCGTCTCTCTAGCGGATCTGAGCAATGGTATCAGCCACGGGGCGACCTCGTCTCTCTAATGGGATCTGAGCAATGGTATCAGCCACGGGGCGACCTCGTCTCTCTAGTGGGATACGAGCAATGGTATCAGCCGCAGGGCGACCTCGTCTCTCTAGCGGATCTGAGCAATGGTATCAGCCACGGGGCGACCTCGTCTCTCTAGTGGGATCTGAGCAATGGTATCAGCCACAAGGCGACCTCGTCTCTCTAGTGGGATCTGAGCAATGGTATCAGCCACGGGGCGACCTCGTCTCTCTAGCGGATCTGTGCAATGGTATCAGCCACGGGGCGACCTCGTCTCTCTAGCGGATCTGAGCAATGGTATCAGCCACAGGGCGACCTCGTCTCTCTAGTGGGATCTGAGCAATGGTATCAGCCACAGGGCGACCTCGTCACTCTAATGGGATCTGAGCAATGGTATCAGCCACGGGGCGACCTCGTCTCTCTAGCGGATCTGAGCAATGGTATCAGCCACAGGGCGACCTCGTCTCTCTAGCGGATCTGAGCAATGGTATCAGCAACGAGGCGACCTCGTCTCTCTAGTGGGATCTGAGCAAATGATATCAGCCACGAGGCGACCTCGTCTCTCTAGTGGGATCTGAGCAATGGTATCAGCCACGAGGCGACCTCGTCTCTCTAGTGGGATCTGAGCAATGGTATCAGCCACAGGGCGACCTCGTCTCTCTAGTGGGATCTGAGCAATGGTATCAGCCACGAGGCGACCTCGTCTCTCTAGTGGGATCTGAGCAATGGTATCAGCCACAGGGCGACCTCGTCTCTCTAACGGATCTGAGCAATGGTATCAGCCACAAGGCGACCTCGTCTCTCTAGTGGGATCTCAGCAATGGTATCAGCCACAGGGCGACCTCGTCTCTCTAGCGGATCTGAGCAATGGTATCAGCCACGGGGCGACCTCGTCTCTCTAATGGGATCTGAGCAATCGTATCAGCCACGAGGCGACCTCGTCTCTCTAGTGGGATCTGAGCAATGGTATCAGCCACGAGTCGACCTCGTCTCTTTAGTGGGATCTGAGCAATGGTATCAGCAACGAGGCGACCTCGTCTCTCTAGCGGATCTGAGCAATGGAATCAGCCACGGGGCGACCTCGTCTCTCTAATGGGATCTGAGCAATGGTATCAGCCACGAGACGACCTCGTCTCTCTAGTGGGATCTGAGCAATGGTATCAGCCACGGGGCGACCTCGTCTCTCTAGTGGGATCTGAGCAATGGTATCAGCCACAGGGCGACCTCGTCTCTCTAGCGGATCTGAGCAGTGGTATCAGCCACGGGGAGACCTCGTCTCTCTAGCGGATCTGAGCAATGGTATCAGCCACGGGGCGACCTCGTCTCTTTAGCGGATCTGAGCAATGGTATCAGCCACGGGGCGACCTCGTCTCTCTAGCGGATCTGAGCTATGGTATCAGCCACAGGGCGACCTCGTCACTCTAATGGGATCTGAGCAATGGTATCAGCCACGGGGCGACCTCGTCTCTCTAGCGGATCTGAGCAATGGTATCAGCCACGGGGCGACCTCGTCTCTCTAGCGGATCTGAGCAATGGTATCAGCAACGAGGCGACCTCGTCTCTCTAATGGGATCTGAGCAATGGTATCAGCCACGAGTCGACCTCGTCTCTTTAGTGGGATCTGAGCAATGGTATCAGCAACGAGGCGACCTCGTCTCTCTGTCGGATCTGAGCAATGGTATAAGCCACGGGGCGACCTCGTCTCTCTAGTGGGATCTGAGCAATGGTATCAGCCACGGGGCGACCTCGTCACTCTAATGGGATCTGAGCAATGGTATCAGCCACGGGGCGACCTCGTCTCTCTAGTGGGATCTGAGCAATGGTATCAGCCACGGGGCGACCTCGTCACTCTAATGGGATCTGGGCAATGGTATCAGCCACGGGGCGACCTCGTCTCTCTAGTGGGATCTGAGCAATGGTATCAGCAACGAGACGACCACGTCTCTCTAGCGGATCTGAGCAATGGTATCAGCCACCGGGCGACCTCGTCTCTCTAGCGGATCTGAGCAATGGTATCAGCAACGAGGCGACCTAGTCTCTCTAGTGGGATCTGTGCAATGGTATCAGCAACAAGGCGACCTCGTCTCTCTAGTGGGATCTGAGCAATGGTATCAGCAACGAGGCGACCTCGTCTCTCTAGCGGATCTGAGCAATGGTATCAGCAACGAGGCGACCTCGTCTCTCTAGCGGATCTGAGCAATGGTATCAGCCACGGGGCGACCTCGTCTCTCTAATGGGATCTGAGCAATGGTATCAGCCACGAGGCGACCTCGTCTCACTAGTGGTATCTGAGCAATGGTATCAGCCACAGGGCGACCTCGTCTCTCTAATGGGATCTGAGCAATGGTATCAGCCACGGGGCGACCTCGTCTCTCTAGGGGGATCTGAGCAATGGTATCAGCCACGGGGCGACCTCGTCTCTCTAATGGGATCTGAGCAATGGTATCAGCCACGGGGCGACCTCGTCTCTCTAGCGGATCTGAGCAATGGTATCAGCAACGAGGCGACCTCGTCTCTCTAATGGGATCTGAGCAATGGTATCAGCAACGAGGCGACCTCGTCTCTCTAGCGGATCTGAGCAATGGTATCACCATCGAGGCGACCTCGTTTCTCTAATGGGATCTGAGCAATGGTATCAGCCACGGGGCGACCTCGTCTCTCTAGCGGATCTGAGCAATGGTATCAGCAACGAGGCGACCTCGTCTCTCTAATGGGATCTGAGCAATGGTATCAGCAACGAGTCGACCTCGTCTCTCTAATGGGATCTGAGCAATGGTATCAGCAACGAGGCGACCTCGTCTCTCTAATGGGATCTGAGCAATGGTATCAGCAACGAGGCGACCTCGTCTCTCTAACGGATCTGAGCAATAGTATCAGCAACGAGGCGACCTCGTCTCTCTAATGGGATCTGAGCAATGGTATCAGCCACGGGGCGACCTCGTCTCTCTATTGGGATCTGAGCAATGGTATCAGCAACGAGGCGACCTCGTCTCTCTAGCGGATCTGAGCAATGGTATCAGCCACGGGGCGACCTCGTCTCTCTAGTGGGATCTGAGCAATGGTATCAGCCACGGGGCGACCTCGTCTCTCTAGTGGGATCTGAGCAATTGTATCAGCAACGAGGCGACCTCGTCTCTCTAATGGGATCTGAGCAATGGTATCAACCACGGGGCGACCTCGTCTCTCTAGTGGGATCTGAGCAATGGTATCAGCAACGAGGCGACCTCGTCTATCTAGTGGGATCTGAGCAATGGTATCAGCCACAGGGCGACCTCGTCTCTCTAGCGGATCTGAGCAATGGTATCAGCTACAGGGCGACCTCGTCTCTCTAGCGGATCTGAGCAATGGTATCAGCAACGAGGCGACCTCGTCTCTCTAGCGGATCTGAGCAATGGTATCAGCAAAGAGGCGACCTCGTCTCTCTAGCGGATCTGAGCAATGGTATCAGCTACGGGGCGACCTCGTCTCTCTAGTGGGATCTGAGCAATGGTATCAGCCACGGGGCGACCTCGTCTCTCTAGTGGGATACGAGCAATGGTATCAGCCACAGGGCGACCTCGTCTCTCTAGCGGATCTGAGCAATGGTATCAGCCACGGGGCGACCTCGTCTCTCTAGTGGGATCTGAGCAATGGTATCAGCCACAAGGCGACCTCGTCTCTCTAGTGGGATCTGAGCAATGGTATCAGCCACGGGGCGACCTCGTCTCTCTAGCGGATCTGTGCAATGGTATCAGCCACGGGGCGACCTCGTCTCTCTAGCGGATCTGAGCAATGGTATCAGCCACAGGGCGACCTCGTCTCTCTAGTGGGATCTGAGCAATGGTATCAGCCACAGGGCGACCTCGTCACTCTAATGGGATCTGAGCAATGGTATCAGCCACGGGGCGACCTCGTCTCTCTAGCGGATCTGAGCAATGGTATCAGCCACAGGGCGACCTCGTCTCTCTAGCGGATCTGAGCAATGGTATCAGCAACGAGGCGACCTCGTCTCTCTAGTGGGATCTGAGCAAATGATATCAGCCACGAGGCGACCTCGTCTCTCTAGTGGGATCTGAGCAATGGTATCAGCCACGAGGCGACCTCGTCTCTCTAGTGGGATCTGAGCAATGGTATCAGCCACAGGGCGACCTCGTCTCTCTAGTGGGATCTGAGCAATGGTATCAGCCACGAGGCGACCTCGTCTCTCTAGTGGGATCTGAGCAATGGTATCAGCCACAGGGCGACCTCGTCTCTCTAACGGATCTGAGCAATGGTATCAGCCACAAGGCGACCTCGTCTCTCTAGTGGGATCTCAGCAATGGTATCAGCCACAGGGCGACCTCGTCTCTCTAGCGGATCTGAGCAATGGTATCAGCCACGGGGCGACCTCGTCTCTCTAATGGGATCTGAGCAATCGTATCAGCCACGAGGCGACCTCGTCTCTCTAGTGGGATCTGAGCAATGGTATCAGCCACGAGTCGACCTCGTCTCTTTAGTGGGATCTGAGCAATGGTATCAGCAACGAGGCGACCTCGTCTCTCTAGCGGATCTGAGCAATGGAATCAGCCACGGGGCGACCTCGTCTCTCTATTGGGATCTGAGCAATGGTATCAGCCACGAGACGACCTCGTCTCTCTAGTGGGATCTGAGCAATGGTATCAGCCACGGGGCGACCTCGTCTCTCTAGTGGGATCTGAGCAATGGTATCAGCCACAGGGCGACCTCGTCTCTCTAGCGGATCTGAGCAGTGGTATCAGCCACGGGGAGACCTCGTCTCTCTAGCGGATCTGAGCAATGGTATCAGCCACGGGGCGACCTCGTCTCTTTAGCGGATCTGAGCAATGGTATCAGCCACGGGGCGACCTCGTCTCTCTAGCGGATCTGAGCTATGGTATCAGCCACAGGGCGACCTCGTCACTCTAATGGGATCTGAGCAATGGTATCAGCCACGGGGCGACCTCGTCTCTCTAGCGGATCTGAGCAATGGTATCAGCCACGGGGCGACCTCGTCTCTCTAGCGGATCTGAGCAATGGTATCAGCAACGAGGCGACCTCGTCTCTCTAATGGGATCTGAGCAATGGTATCAGCCACGAGTCGACCTCGTCTCTTTAGTGGGATCTGAGCAATGGTATCAGCAACGAGGCGACCTCGTCTCTCTGTCGGATCTGAGCAATGGTATAAGCCACGGGGCGACCTCGTCTCTCTAGTGGGATCTGAGCAATGGTATCAGCCACGGGGCGACCTCGTCACTCTAATGGGATCTGAGCAATGGTATCAGCCACGGGGCGACCTCGTCTCTCTAGTGGGATCTGAGCAATGGTATCAGCCACGGGGCGACCTCGTCACTCTAATGGGATCTGGGCAATGGTATCAGCCACGGGGCGACCTCGTCTCTCTAGTGGGATCTGAGCAATGGTATCAGCAACGAGACGACCACGTCTCTCTAGCGGATCTGAGCAATGGTATCAGCTACGGGGCGACCTCGTCTCTCTAGTGGGATCTGAGCAATGGTATCAGCCACGGGGCGACCTCGTCTCTCTAGTGGGATACGAGCAATGGTATCAGCCACAGGGCGACCTCGTCTCTCTAGCGGATCTGAGCAATGGTATCAGCCACGGGGCGACCTCGTCTCTCTAGTGGGATCTGAGCAATGGTATCAGCCACAAGGCGACCTCGTCTCTCTAGTGGGATCTGAGCAATGGTATCAGCCACGGGGCGACCTCGTCTCTCTAGCGGATCTGTGCAATGGTATCAGCCACGGGGCGACCTCGTCTCTCTAGCGGATCTGAGCAATGGTATCAGCCACAGGGCGACCTCGTCTCTCTAGTGGGATCTGAGCAATGGTATCAGCCACAGGGCGACCTCGTCACTCTAATGGGATCTGAGCAATGGTATCAGCCACGGGGCGACCTCGTCTCTCTAGCGGATCTGAGCAATGGTATCAGCCACAGGGCGACCTCGTCTCTCTAGCGGATCTGAGCAATGGTATCAGCAACGAGGCGACCTCGTCTCTCTAGTGGGATCTGAGCAAATGATATCAGCCACGAGGCGACCTCGTCTCTCTAGTGGGATCTGAGCAATGGTATCAGCCACGAGGCGACCTCGTCTCTCTAGTGGGATCTGAGCAATGGTATCAGCCACAGGGCGACCTCGTCTCTCTAGTGGGATCTGAGCAATGGTATCAGCCACGAGGCGACCTCGTCTCTCTAGTGGGATCTGAGCAATGGTATCAGCCACAGGGCGACCTCGTCTCTCTAACGGATCTGAGCAATGCTATCAGCCACAAGGCGACCTCGTCTCTCTAGTGGGATCTCAGCAATGGTATCAGCCACAGGGCGACCTCGTCTCTCTAGCGGATCTGAGCAATGGTATCAGCCACGGGGCGACCTCGTCTCTCTAATGGGATCTGAGCAATCGTATCAGCCACGAGGCGACCTCGTCTCTCTAGTGGGATCTGAGCAATGGTATAAGCCAAGAGGCGACCTCGTCTCTCTAGTGGGATCTTGGCAATTGTATCAGCCACAGGGCGACCTCGTCACTCTAGTGGGATCTGAGCAATGGTATCAGCCACGAGGCGACCTCGTCTCTCTAGTGGGATCTGAGCAATGGTATCAGCCACGGGACCACCTCGTCTCTCTAGTGGGATCTGAGCAATGCTATCAGCCACGGGGCGACCTCGTCTCTCTAGTGGGATCTGAGCAATGGTATCAGCCACGGGGCGACCTCGTCTCTATAGTGGGATCTGAGCAATGGTATAAGCCACGGGGCGACCTCGTCTCTCTAGTGGGATCTGAGCAATGGTATCAGCCACGAGGCCACCTCGTCTCTCTAGTGGGATCTGAGCAAATGTATCAGCCACGGGGCGACCTCGTCTCTCTAGTGGGATCTGAGCAATGGTATCAGCCACGGGGCGACCTCGTCTCTCTAACGGATCTGAGCAATGGTAACAGCCACGAGGCGACCTCGTCTCTCTAGTGGGATCTGAGCAATGGTATCAGCCACAGGGCGACCTCGTCACTCTAATGGGATCTGAGCAATGGTATCAGCCATTGGGCGACCACGTCTCTCTAACGGATCTGAGCAATGGTATCAGCCACGAGGCGACCTCGTCTCTTAAGTGGGATCTGAGTAATGGTATCAGCCACAGGGCGTCCTCGTCTCTCTAGCGGGATCTGAGCAATGGTATCAGCCACGGGGCGACCTCGTCTCTCTAGCGGATCTGAGCAATGGTATCAGCCACGGGGCGACCTCGTCTCTCTAGTGGGATCTGAGCAATGGTATCAGCCACAGGGCGACCTCGTCTCTCTAACGGATCTGAGCAATGGTATCAGCCACAAGGCGACCTCGTCTCTCTAACGGATCTGAGCAATGGTATCAGCCACAGGGCGACCTCGTCTCTCTAACGGATCTGAGCAATGGTATCATCCACAGGGCGACCTCGTCTCTCTAACGGATCTGAGCAATGGTATCAGCCACGAGGCGACCTCGTCTCTCTAACGGATCTGAGCAATGGTATCGGCCACAGGGCGACCTCGTCTCTCTAACGGATCTGAGCAATGGTGTCAGCCACAGGGCGACCTCGTCTCTCTAACGGATCTGAGCAATGGTATCAGCCACAGGGCGACCTCGTCTCTCTAACGGATCTGAGCAATGGTATCAGCCACAGGGCGACCTCGTCTCTCTAACGGATCTGAGCAATGGTATCAGCCACGAGGCGACCTCGTCTCTCTAGTGGGATCTGAGCAATGGTATCAGCCACGAGGCGACCTCGTCTCTCTAACGGATCTGAGCAATGGTATCAGCCACAGGGCGACCTCGTCTCTCTAACGGATCTGAGCAATGGTATCAGCCACGAGGCGACCTCGTCTCTCTAACGGATCTGAGCAATGGTATCGGCCACAGGGCGACCTCGTCTCTCTAACGGATCTGAGCAATGGTGTCAGCCACAGGGCGACCTCGTCTCTCTAACGGATCTGAGCAATGGTATCAGCCACAGGGCGACCTCGTCTCTCTAACGGATCTGAGCAATGGTATCAGCCACAGGGCGACCTCGTCTCTCTAACGGATCTGAGCAATGGTATCAGCCACGAGGCGACCTCGTCTCTCTAGTGGGATCTGAGCAATGGTATAAGCCACAGGGCGACCTTGTCACTCTAATGGGATCTGAGCAATGGTATCAGCCACAGGGCGACCTCGTCACTCTAATGGGATCTGAGCAATGGTATCAGCCACGGGGCGACCTCGTCTCTCTAGTGGGATCTGAGCAATGGTATCAGCCACAGGGCGACCTTGTCACTCTAATGGGATCTGAGCAATGGTATCAGCCACAGGGCGACCTCGTCACTCTAATGGGATCTGAGCAATGGTATCAGCCACGGGGCGACCTCATCTCTCTAGTGGGATCTGAGCAATGGTATCAGCCACGGGGCGACCTCGTCTCTCTAACGGATCTGAGCAATTGTATCAGCCACGAGGCGACCTCGTCTCTCTAGTGGGATCTGAGCAATGGTATCAGCCACGGGGCGACCTCGTCTCTCTAGTGGGATCTGAGCAATGGTATCAGCCACAGGGCGACCTCGTCACTCTAATGGGATCTGAGCAATGGTATCAGCCACGGGGCGACCTCGTCTCTCTAGTGGGATCTGAGCAATGGTATCAGCCACGGGGCGACCTCGTCTCTCTAACGGATCTGAGCAATGGTATCAGCCACGAGGCGACCTCGTCTCTCTAGTGGGATCTGAGCAATGGTATCAGCCACGGGGCGACCTCGTCTCTCTAGTGGGATCTGAGCAATGGTATCAGCCACAGGGCGACCTCGTCTCTCTAACGGATCTGAGCAATGGTATCAGCCACGAGGCGACCTCGTCTCTCTAGTGGGATCTGAGCAATGGTATCAGCCACGAGGCGACCTCGTCTCTCTAGTGGGATCTGAGCAATGGTATCAGCCACAGGGTGACCTCGTCTCTCTAACGGATCTGAGCAATGGTATCAGCCACGAGGTGACCTCGTCTCTCTAGTGGGATCTGAGCAATGGTATCAGCCACAGGGCGACCTCGTCTCTCTAGTGGGATCTGAGCAACAGTATCAGAAGCTGAGCCACCACGTCTCTCTAGCATGTTCTCAGCAACAGTATCAGTAGCTTAGCCACCTCGTCTCTCTAGCGGGATCTGAGCAATGGTATCAGCCACGGGGCGACCTCGTCTCTCTAGTGGGATCTGAGCAATGGTATCAGCCACAGGGCGACCTCGTCTCTCTAGTGGGATCTGAGCAACAGTATCAGAAGCTGAGCCACCACGTCTCTCTAGCATGTTCTCAGCAACAGTATCAGTAGCTTAGCCACCTCGTCTCTCTAGTGGGATCTGAGCAATGGTATCACCCACGGGGCCACATCGTCTCTCTAGCGAGTTCCATTGGCACCTTGCCATCTTAACAGACGATAGTTTGTTACATTGTGCTTCAAAAAGGTATAATAACTACAGCCATGTTTGCAGCGAATATGATTGATCAGACCAATTCGCGCTGTAAATGTTCGTCCACAATGGATGCATGTGAAAACATGGTCATTTCCATCATCATGCACCATTAGACGTCTCACACGCTCACTATGTGACCTATCTGTAATCATTTTCTCCTTTGTCTTTATTCCATTTCTAATATTTGCCATCTTAGAAACCACGGCTCCATACCCTCAACCCCACTGGATGAAATGAATGGTCATCATCATTCTTGATGGACTAACAACAACAATATTTTCCCTCTATGCAACACGTTCAGCGGCGATTTGCTACGAATGTGCATTATCAATGAATGTATCAATCATGTCCCACTTGCACACATCTTTGTTTCGTAGTAGCGGCCAACCCTGAGATCTCTTACCCATCTGTCATTTTCTGCCAACATAGAAACTTACGGGGGGGGGGGGGGGGGGTCTTTGAACCTGAGGAATTAAGGCCGCCTGGCTAGTGCAGTCGCCGAGACCTGTGCAGGTTAGGATTTTCTTTTTGTCCTCGACAGAAAAAAAAAATCCCACACCTTACCGAGGATTCGAACCCGGGTCTCCCGAAGGAGAGTCCGGCGTTCCATCCACTCGGCCAGCCGTTGCTCGATCTGTAATCTGTACCCATCTGTAATTCACCAAAAAGAAAAAAAGATGTCCTTTGGTATTCTACCGTCATCCATCTTCCTAATGTGTTCCTATCCATCTAAGTCTACGAAGACTGTTCATGGAACAAACAGTCACACAGTCCCATCTTTCCAATACTTCAGTATTTGTAACTGTGTCTTGCCACTTAATACCAAGAATTCTTCCCAGACACCGCATATGAAAGATATTTAAACAGACAGACAGACAGACAGACAGACAGATAGTCGGGAACGGAAGCTTATATGACTACTTATACGAATTAAATGAGATGCTCCCCACCAGGGTTTGGGCGAAGTTGGGCCGGGTCGGACAGTCAGATAGACAGACAGACAGATAGACAGACAGATAGTCGGAAACGGGAGCTTATATGACTACTTATATGAATTAAATGAGATGCTCCCCACCAGCGACTGGGTGAAGTCGGGCCGGTTCAGACAGACAGATAGACAGACAGACAGTCGGGAACGGGAACGGGAACTTATATGACTACATATATGAATTAAATTAGATGCTCCCCACCAGGAGCTGGGCGAAGCCGGGCCGGATCAGACAGACAGACAGACAGACAGACAGACAGACAGACAGATAGATAGATAGATAGATAGATAGATAGATAGATAGATAGATAGATAGATAGATAGATAGATAGATAGATAGATAGATAGATAGATAGATAGATAGATAGATAGATAGATAGATAGATAGATAGATAGATAGATCCAAGCCAGTGGCTGGGCGAAGCCGGGCCGGGTCAGCTAGTGCGTGTGTGTGTGTGTATGTATATATACATTGGCACCTTGCCGTCTTGACAGACGATAGTGTATGCTTTAAAAAGGCATAACTTTTAACTATGGCGGTAGCGAGTGTGACTGATAAGGCCAATTTGCGCTGTAAATGTCCGTTCACAGTGGGTGAATGTGAACACGTGGTCATTTCCACCATCATGCACCATCTTACGTCTCAAACGCTTGGTGTGTGACTTTTCTGCAATAATTTTCTCCTTTGACTTTATTCCATTTCAGATATTTGCCCTCCATGCAACACGCTCAGCGGCGACTTGCTCCCAATGTGCATTATCAATGCCTGTATCAATCATGTCCCGCTTACACACATCTTTGTATCGTAGTAGAGGCCGACCCTGAGATCTCTTACCCATCTGTAATTCACCAAAAAAGATATCCTTTGGTATTCTACCATCATCCATCCTCCTAAGATGTCCTATCCATCTAAGTCTACGAAGACTGAGCATGGAATAAACTGTCACACAGCCTGATCTTTCCAATACTTCAGTATTTGTGATTTTGTCTTGCCACTTAATACCAAGAATTCTTCGCAGACACCGCATATGAAAGCTGTTTAAGTTGTTCTCTTGGTGTGAGTAAGTTGTCCAGATTTCACTGCCATAGAGAAGAGTACTAAGGACACAGGCTTGATAGACAAGGACTTTTGTTTTGGCAGTAAGATTCCTGTTCTACCAGACTCTTTTTCTTAACCTGTTCATTGTTGTTGCTGCCTTACCAATCCGGATGTTGATTTCCTGATCTAGGGATAATTTGCTATTTACCACTGATCCTAGATATGTAAAATGGTCTACTATCTCTAGTTCGGCGTCGTCAATAAAGATTGATGGTACCCCATGTGCACCTTGTGACATAATCTGTGTCTTCTTTTTGCTAATTGTTAAACCAAATTCAGAACAAGCATTGGAGAATGCAGATAGTAGACATTGCAATTCTTCCTCAGAGTGGGTCGTAACTGCAGCATCATCTGCAAAAAGCAACTCTCTGATCAGTACCCTCCTAATTTTGGTCTTAGCCTTCAATCTCTGAGCATTGTAAAGGCCGCCATCTGAGCGTGAGTGAATGTATATACCACCATCCTGATCACGAAATGCATATTTCAGTAGAAGTGAAAAGTATATTCCAAAGAGGGTGGGAGCTAGTACACAACCTTGCTTAACTCCACTCTTGATTTCAAATTCTTCAGAAATTGCACCATCAAACTTGATTATACCCTTCATGCCTGTGTGGAACGATTCCACAATGGACAGAAGAGTTGGTGGGCAGCCAATCTTCTTTAGTGCCTTGAACAGACCCTCACGACTGACCAAATCAAATGCCTTTGTGAGGTCGATGAAGGCAATAAACAGTGGTTGATTCTGTTCACGGCATTTTTCTTGCATTTGTCGCAATGAGAATATCATATCAGTGGTAGACCGGTTCTGTCGAAAGCCACACTGTGATTCGGGGTAGACTTGATCTCCTCGGACTTGAAGTCTGCGCAGAACAATTCTGGCAAATACTTTTCCAACAATACACAGAAGTGAGATACCCCTATAGTTGTTGCAGTCGCTCCGATCGCCCTTGTTCTTGTACAGTGTTATGATGCTTGAATCTTTGAAATCCTGTGGGACTTGTCCTTCACGCCAGCATAGCTCTATTAGCTGGTGGATCTGTATAGTGAGTGTGTCTTGCCCACTCCTGATAACCTCTATTGAAATCCCATCCTTACCTGGAGCCTTGCCAGATGCAAGTTCATTTATAGCACACTTAACTTCTGTTAAGGTGGGAAGTGTGTCCAGGTGGTCAAGAGTTGGTAGAGCCTCTATGGCGTTGAGGGCATCATCCGCTAGTTTGGTCTCACTTGAGTAAAGCTCCAAATAGTGCTCTACCCATCTGTCCATCTGCTGTTTCTTATCAGTGATGATTTCTCCAGTCAAGGTTTTCAATGGTGCACTTCTTTTGATCACTGGACCACAGGCTTTCTTTATTCCTTCATACATACTTCTTATGTCTCCCTTATCACTTGCGATTTGAATGGACTCACATAACTTGATCCAATAATCATTTGCACACTGCCTGGCAGCCTTTTGCACATCCTTCCTAGCTTGCCTAAGCTCACTCAGAGTGTTACGCGTTGGTCTTTCCTTGTTTCTTAAGAGAGCTTTTTTCTTCTTATCTATCAAGGGCTGCAGAGTCTCGCTGTTGGCCGCAAACCAGTCCTGCCTCTTATGATCCACAGTGCCGTAAACCCCTACGGCAGTTTTATAAAGAGTTTCCTTAATTTGACCCCACTTTTCATTTACTGTACAATTTTCTGGTGTATCAGTGAAAGCGTCTTCAAGTTGCTGTTGAAACTGAAAGCACTTTTCAGGATCATGAGTGTTAATAATATTAATCCTGAGGCTAGATTTGTGTTTAGCTGTGTAGATTCTCTTTGGTCTCAGTCTAACCCTTGCAACAACCAAAGAATGATCCGTATCACAGTCAGCACTGTGGTAACTACGAGTCAATGATATATGGTTCAGATGTTGTCTCCGTGTGATGATGAAGTCCAGCTGGTGCCAATGGCCGGATCTTGGATGTTTCCATGTGACCTTATGCATCTCTTTTGTTTTAAAAAAAGAGTTTGTAATACATAGGTCACTACTGGTGCAATGCTCCAGCAGCCTTTGCCCATTTTCATTCATGCGACCGATGTTGTATTTTCCAAGGCACACTGGCCATGAACTCGAGTCCTTGCCCACACGAGCATTGAAATCACCGAGCATATAAATGTAGTCAGATTTTGGAACTGCCTTGATCACGGAGTCTAACTCCTCATAGAACGAATCCTTCACATCATCAGGGGAATCGAGTGTCGGTGCATATGCAGTAATAATGGTGGCAAACCCACAAGAGGTTGCCAAGCGCAGGGATAATAGTCTTTCATTTCCTCCTGCTGGAATTTCAATCATTCCCAGTAGCGAATTCTTCACTGCAAAGCCCACACCGTGTTGCCTTTTATCTGCCTGCCCTCTACCCTTCCAGAAAAAGGTGTAGTTGTTTTCCCTGAGTGACCCTTCCTCGGCGAGGCGAGTCTCCTGCAGGCCAGCAATATCAATGTTTAGACGATTGAGTTCGGCATCAATCACAGCCGTTTTTCTCACATCGTCAATATTGGTCAAGTCAATGGAAAATCCTGGACACATGGTTCTCACGTTCCAGGTTGCAAGCCGTAGCTTGAGGTTTCTATTTTTATTTTTGTTTGTACCTGGTGCATTGGTTTTACAGCCTGCGATTCAGATTTTGTCCTAGCCCCAAGCACCCATTGAAGCAGGCAGGCTGTGGCGGATCAGCACCCAATTGGCTGGGGGCTGCCCAGCTTGAGGAGGGCGGTAGCTGATCAGTGACAACTATACGTGTCTCCCACCGTCAGAGGCAATGCGTGGCGCCCCATATCTAAACCAACTGACAAGGACTTATAACCCGTAACAGTTGCCTCTCGCTTTGATTCCGAGACCAGTTAAGACCAGGGATGGAGTTATTGCCTCTCCATAGCACAAAACCTGGGCTAAAATATAGAGATCATGTGTTGCCCATGCAGCATGATCCATCTCTCGGCCTGCCTAGTTTACTCCAGAGGAAAGGTAACACCCCTACATCTGGAACAAGACAAGCTGCAGAAGCTGCCGGATCAGCAAAGCAATGCTCTAACTGTCCGCCTGTCGGAGCTTCGATCCTAGACCAGTCGCCAACCAAGGCTTAGGGCCTGGTCTGCCCTGCCATGACATTTTGTCTTTAGCTTGCATTTCCTCGCACCAGGGTAAGGCTTGTACCCTCCCAATTGCGCTCTTCCGCCCGAAGCCGTTGGCACAATGTGGGGTGTCGGGTTTGGTAAGCGCCGCCCAACGTTCAGCGCTAACAGAAACCAGGTAGTACCGTCTACTGTTATACGGTAGCTCAGTCATATCTGACTAAGACCTGACTGTGGTATATATATATATATATATATATATATATATATATATATATATATATATATATATATATATATATATATATATACACACACATACATATAATTTACAAATACATAGAATTAACATAGATGGTAAAATTAGCCGCATGACGCCATAAATCACCAATGTGACAAGATGCTACAAGGTCACTTCCTCCATAAGCAATACTAATCGCTGTATTAGAATATCCTGTTGACGGCCTTTATTGTTTTTTTTTTCCTGAGCATAATACGTGCACGAATACAATTACTGTTCAGCAGGAGGCATTATTTACTGAATTGAGCGGTATCAGCTGTGTATAATAGTAGTATGTCATTCGCAAACTAAGTATCATTTATGCTGCAGCACCATAATTCTTTACTATATAAACGTCACAAAAACGGACCACATTTTCAAGGGATGCAACTCATGAATAAATAAGCGAACGTATTTTTGCACTATTATCTCTCTTTTTTGAGAATTTTTTTGTTTTTTAAAATTTTATATTTGCTGGTATTATTGATTGTAGCGGGGTAGGGTTTAAAAAAAAAAAACTATCATCATACTAGTGATGCTGTTAAGTTACAGTGCTCTTCCTCCTCGGTTTCATTCTTTTCTTCTTTTTTTTCGTCTTCTTTCTTTATCTGTATTGGGCATAAAAACTATCATCATTCCATTGGTGGTGTGTAAGGGATAGGGTTGCAGTGTATTTCCTCGGAGTGGTATATGGGTGGGCCGGCGTGGGGAATGGGGCTCAGGGTTGGAGCGTGGGTGTCGGCATGTGGGGTATGGCTAAGTGGTTTGAACCTCAAGACGTAGCGGGTGTCATATGAAAACCTTAAAAAGTAAACATGTAAAAATGGCAGTTATATGATCTGTAGAGGGTCGTAGTAGTTTAAACACTATCATCATACGGGTTACAAATGAAAACCTTAAAAAGAAAAGATGGTCGATATTATTGATTGTAGCGGGTATAGCTTAGTGAAATTCGGTGGTAAGGGGTGGGTAGCTGTTATTAGCGCTCTGCAGAGTGTCACAATGGCCTATACACTATCATCACACAGGCTACAAATGAAACCCTTAAAAAGTAAAATGGCCGATATTATTGATTGCAGCGGGTATAGCTTAGTTAAATTCGTTAGTAAGGGGTGGGCGAGTGGTGGAGTATGTTGATAAGTGCTTCCTAACACTATCATCATATGGGTTACAAATGAAAAACGTAAAAAGTAAAGATGGCCGATATTATTGATTGCCTCAGGAATACCTTAAGAAAGTCGATGGTAAGGGGTGTGTATTTAGTGCCCTGTAGAGGGTCATAGTAGTGTAAACACTATCATCATATGGTTACAAATGGAAATCTTAAAAAAGTAAAAATGGCCGATATTATCGGATTTTACGAGTATGGTTTAGTGAAAATTCGTTGGAAAGGGTTGGGTGAATGGACGAGTAGACAGATAGGTGCTTCTGATCATTGTTAAAGGGTGGTTGAGTAGCGGGGTGGTTAGATAAATACGTCCGGTCCTTGATAGTAGCCCGAGGGTAAGGCTCATATTAAAGTCTACGATGTAACTCATTGGTGGCTGATCTGAGGATGACCGCCTGGGTGACTCATCACGGGGCTATGTCGGTGGGGGTGAACATAGTGAACGTGTTCAGACATGTCTTTAGGGAAAACCGGAGGATGACTCAGAGCGTACTGACCACATAACGATACACATGGCTAATGGTCACATCGGATCAAGTATGGCTCTGCTTCCGGTCGCACTGTAATGACTACAACAAGACCATGTGCTCACTGGTTAAAGCCTGTCAAAGATGGCGTCGCATCCGATCACACGTGGTAATGGCAAAACCAGACCACGTGACTAAAGCCGCTCAAAGATGGCGGTGCATCCGGTACAACTGGGTAATGGGCACATTCGATCAAATATGGCGCTGCTTCCGCTCGCATGTGTAATGACTACAACCAGACCACGTGTTCACTGGCTAAAGCCGGTCAAAGATGGCGTCGCATCCGATCACACGTGGTAATGAAAAAACCAGGCCACGTGTCTAAAGCCGCTCAAAGATGGCGCTGTATCCGGAATACATGGGTAATGGTCACATCTGATGAAATATAGCGCTGTTTCCGGTCGCCTGTGTAATGACTACAACCAGACCACATACTCACTGGCTACAAGTGGTCAACGATGACGATAGCATCCGATCACATGTGGTAATGGAGAAACCAGACCACGTGGCTAAAACCAATCAAAGGTGTCGCTGTATTCGGTAACGTGTCTTATGGGATACAATCAAAACACGTGACTAATGACTCAACCGGTCAAAGATGGAGTCGCACCCGGTCACATGACCAGACAGTTCATAATAATCTGCTGAGTCATTCTACGTCAGCAAATAGCGTGTGTAAGACGGTCAGCATTCGTCGAATAGAAGTATCGGTCTCTGTGAACAGCAACCAGAGCACCATGTGCCATGTCTCTAATGGTAAGTTGGCTTTTTGATAAATCTTTCACATTTTCGTTGTGTTTCTCCAAGCAGACATACAGTTAACCTAACAATACTAGTATAATAAAGAGATATATGGTGCTAATCGCATATAACTGGAGTATGTGCTCTGTTGGCTGCGACACCAATCAACACATGCACATGGCTGATTTATCAAGCCTGAATGTTTGTATACATGTGGCCTATTCTGAGATGCAGAATAATTACTTGTCCTGATATGTCCATAACATGGTAGTCACCTTGAGCAATTACTGTGGCTTTCTGGCTGACTTCGTCATTCATTTCATTTGGTGGTATGTAACGGGTGGATCAGACTTATCTTATTGCACTCCTTCCGTAACCAATCGAGCAGCGCTGGTGTGTCCGGGTACTCCACAGTGGAATGACAACCATTGTATGGTGACCTTATGCCTACTGCTAAGTTCAGAAAGTAGTGTCCTTAGTACCGGCAATGTCCCACAACGAGCGCCTCCAGCACTGATTTTTGCATTTGCCAATATCAACTAATGATGCCACCGAGACACGAGTGTAATGACCCAGTAGGTCAAAAACATCGGTAATGGAAGAAACCAACGTGGAAACTAACCCACAAAATAGCCCAGAGGGGGGAAGAAATTCGTTCTGGTGCATGTATGGTCGGCGTGTGCCGCGACTAGAGATTGTCTTCTTCTGTCAACTGCTCGTTATATACACAGTCATTGGCGTGTCACTATTCAATTTGTCTAGAGACAACGTCGACGCGGTCGAGGGCAAGTTGTGGACCGCTCTTCTAAGCAGCTGTCTGGGTTACATGCTACCAAACCCTAAAATATGAGCTTCTACGTGATATTACCGAGTAATGCTTCGCCGAACATGTTTCCCAAGAACACACCAGGTCACTATTTCGTCACGTTACCGCAGACTATTGAGGTGAGTCAATATTTCGAAGTGGGTCTGGCCGAAATTCAATTCCCCAACTACTACTGCAATGTGCTAGAGAATGAAGTATGGCTAAGATACATCCCACTAAACGGTAGAGTGATAAGAAAGGCGTGTAACCCGGGCCTGTACAGTTCACCAGATGCGTTTATAGCTGCACTGAATCGACTAATGAAAGATCGGAAGGTGGACGATTAGCTCTGTGTTCTATTCCATTTCGACAATGCATCAAAGAAAGTCATCGTGAAAATACTCAAACCCGGGGCCACTATTACATTTAGTGAGAAGTTGCAAGAGATACTAGATACAATTGAAGGTGAAGGGGCGATAGACCTGAATAACGACCTGCAAAATGTCTATGTATACTGCGATCTCATTGCGGCGAGATCAGTCGGAGACGTCATGGTCCCACTACTAAGGACGGTTCCTATCATGAATCAGCGCTTGACCTCAGTGTTTCGCGCCTATGACAAACCTCACTACATACCGCTGAGTCGTCACTCCTTCGACACGGTGGATATACTTCTAACCACTGATACGGGCACAAAGGTCACATTCACTACCGGGACTTCAGTGCTGACGTTACATTTTCGAGTTCAGAAGAGATCATACCTAGAATAATGGTGAACTACGTGGCGTTACGTTGAAACCCCAGACTGTCCGAAGACATGATGTGCCCGACACTTAGAAGATTGATGCCTCGGTTATCTACAATACTCAGATATCAGCCAACCAAGCAGGAGACCAGTTTTATGACTACGTGCTAAGTGGCATGTACATACCAGGCTACCAACCAAAAAAACCAAGCTACTCAGACAATGGTGTAAAGAAATTCAGAAACAACATACAATGTGTATAGCTCTGTATGTGAAAATAAAATGTGATGATACTATGTATACCACCTCATCCATGTCGCATGACATTATGCATTTTTATTCTTGAAAAATGTACTGAAATACTGTAATATGTACTGAAATACTGTAAAATAAACAGGCATATATTATAATTACGTCTTGGTTGTTGAATTTTTTAGTGTTTACGGTGTATATAGTTGTCATGTGATGAGAGAATGATACATATTGGTGACAAATTCAAGAAATATTTCAACAAAACTAAGGAAACGGGTTAACGAAAGTAGGAAAAACTGTTGACCATAGTCTGAAATAGCTCAACCAAAATTATGAAAAGTAGGAAACTTTGCAAAACGTAGGAAAATCTGTTACCCAAAAAGGAAAAATATTTGGCCACATTTCAATCAAATTTATGAAAAGTAGGAAAATGTGTTAACCAAAGGGAAAAATTCTTGACCAAGTAAGAAATATTGTTAACCAAATGTGAGAAGTGTGGCCAAATTTCAACCAAACATAAAAAATTAAGTAAATTAACAATTAAATTTCTCTTTATATTTCCAAATTGAGTGTTTCATGTAGAAATTTAATTGTTAATTTTTTGTACAATTTTATTGTTGAAATTTTATTTTTTCATTCAACCATAGTGACTTATTACATAAGATACATTTAAGATTCTGAAATACAGCTGTTGTTTGCATAGGGGACAGGCGAATATTTCTAGTAGGTTGGGATGTCAAATGACAACGTGAGATATTTTTTCCCCTTTGGTTAAGGAATTTTCCTACTTTTTATAAGTTTGGCTGAAATGTGACTAAAATTTTTCTTATTTTGTTAACAAAATTTCCTACTTTTCATAAGTTTTGGATGAAATATATCTTCACCTGTCCAAAAATTTTCACATTTAGTTAACAAAGTTTCCTACTTTTTATAAGTTTCTATGAACTTTGGCCAAACTTTTCACATTTGGTTAACAAAGTTTCCTACTTTTTTATGAGTTTGTTTGAAATTTGGTCAAATTGTTCACATCTGAACAACAAAATCTCCTACTAAAAGTTTTGGATGAAATATTTCTTCACCTGTCCAAAAATTTTCACATTTGGTTAACAAAGTTTCCTACTTTTTATAAGTTTCGATGAACTTTGGCCAAACTTTTCACATTTGGTTAACAAAGTTTAGTACTTTTTTATGAGTTTGTTTGAAATTTGGTCAAACTGTTCACATCTGAACAACAAAATCTCCTACTTTTCACAAGTTTGGGTGAAATATTTATAAGTTTGGTTGAACTTTGGCCATAATTTTTCACATTTGGTCAACAAAATTTCCTACTTTTAATGGATTTGGTTGAAATTTGACCAAATTTTTCACATTTGGTCAACAAAATTTCCTACTTTATGGATTTTGTTGAAATTTGGCTAAACTTTTCACATTTGGTTAACAAAGTTTCCTACGTTTCATGAGTTTGTTTGAAATTTGGCCAAACTTTTTCATATTTTGTTAACAAAATTTCATATTTTTCATAAGTTTTGGATGATATATGTCCAAACATTTCACATTTGGTTACCTAAGTGTCCTACTTTTCATAAGTTTGGGTGGGATTTAGCCAAACATTTCACATCTGGACAACAAAATTTCCAACTTTTCATAAGTTTGGGTGAAATTTGGTCAAACTTTTCACGTTTGGTTAACATTTCCAATCTTTTATAAGTTTGGATGAAATTTGGCCAAAATTTTCACATTTGGTTAACAAAGTTTCCTACTTTTTTTAATGAGTTTTTTTGAAATTTGGCCAAACTTTTCACATCTGGACAACAAAATTTCCTATTTTTCATAAGTGTGGGTGAATGTTGGTCATACTTTTCACGTTTGGTTAACAACATTTCTAATTTTTTATAAGTTTGGTTTGAAATTTAGCTAACCTGTTCACATTTGGTTAACAAAGTTTCCTATTTGTTGATGAGTGTGGTTGAACTTTGGCCAAACTTTTCGCCCTTTTGGTTAACAAATGTTCCTACTTTTCATACGTTTGACTGGGTTTTTCATAGGTTTGGTTGAAGTTTGGCTAAAAAAAAAAATTCATATTTTGTTAACAAAAGTGCTTACTTTTTTAAAAATAAGTTTCGTTGAAATTTGGCCACACTTCTCGCATTTGGTTAACACATTTTCTTACTTGGTCAAGATTTTTGCCCTTTGGTTAACAAATTTTCCTACTTTTCATAAATTTGATGGAAATGTGGCCAAATATTTTTCCTTTTTGGGTAACAGATTTTCCTATGTTTTGCAAAGTTTCCTACTTTTCATAATTTTGGTTGAGCTATTTCAGACTATGGTCAACAGTTTTTCCTACTTTCGTTAACCCGTTTCCTTAGTTTTGTTGAAATATTTCTTGAATTTGTCACCAATATGTATCATTATCTCACAAAATGACAACTATATACACCGTAAATACTAAAAAAATTCAACAACCAAGACGTAATTATAATATATGCCTGTTTATTTTACAGTATTTCAGTACATTTTACAGTATTTCAGTACATTTTTCAAGAATAAAAATGCATAATGTCAAACGAAATGGATGATGTGATATGAAGTTTTATACATAGTATCATCACAACATTTTATTTTCACATACAGAGCTATACACATTGTATGTTGTTTTTGAATTTCTTCACACCATTGTCTGAGTAGCTTGGTTTTTTCGGTTGGTAGCCTGGTATGTACATGTCACTTAGCATGTAGTCATAAAACTGGTCTCCTGCTTGGTGGGCTGATATCTGAGTATTGTAGATAACCGAGGCATCAATCATCTGAGTGTCGGGCACATCATGTCTTCGGACAGTCTAGGGTTTCGACGTAACGCCACGTAGTTCACCATTATTCTAGGTATGATCTCTTCTGAACTCGAAAATGTAACGTCAGCACTGAAGTCCCGGTAGTGAATGTGACCTGTGTGCCCGCGTCAGTGGTTAGAAGTATTTCCACCGTGTCGAAGGAGTGACGACTCAGTGGTATGTAATGAGGTTTGTCGTAGGCGCGAAACACTGAGGTCAAGCGCTGATTCATGATAGGAACCGTCCTTAGTAGTGAGACCATGACGTCTCCGACTGGTCTCGCCGCAATGAAATCGCAATATACTTAGACATTTTGCAAGTCGTTATTCAGGTCTATCGCCACTTCACCTTCAATTGTATCTAGTATCTCTTGCAACTTCTCACTAAATGTAATAGTGGTCCCGGGTTCGAGTATTTTCACGATGACTTTCTTTGATGCATTGTCGAAATGGAATAGAACACAGAGCTGATCGTTCACCTTCCGATCTTTCATTAGTCGATTCAGTGCAGCTATAAACGCATCTGGTGAACTGTACAGGCCCGGGTTACACGCCTTTCTTATCACTCTACCGTTTGGTGGGATGTATCTTAGCCATACTTCATTCTCTAGCACATTGCAGTAGCAGTTGGGGAATTGAATTTCGGCCAGACCCACTTCGAAATATTGACTCACCTCAATAGTCTGCTGTAACGTGACGAAATAGTGACCTGGTGTGTTCTTGGGAAACATGTTCGGCGAAGCATTACTCGGTAATGTCACGTAGAAGCTCATATTTTAGGGTTTGGTAGCATGTAACCCAGACAGCTGCTTAGAAGAGCGATCCAAATCTTACCCTCGACCGCGTCGACGTTGTCTCGAGACATTGAATAGTGATACGCCAATGACTGTGTATATAACGACCAGTTGACAGAAGAAGGCAATCTCTAGTCGCGGCACTCGCCGACCACACATGCACCAGAACGAATTTCTTTCCCCCTCTGGGCTATTTTGTGGGTGAGTTTCCATTGCCGCTATTTTTGACCTACTGGGTCATTACACTCGTGTCTCGGTTGTGTCATTAGTTGCTATTGGCAAATGCAAAAATCAGTGCTCGACGCGCTCGTTGTGGGACATTTCCGGTACTAAGGACACTACTTTCTGAACTTATCAGTAGGCATGAGGTCACCATACAATGGTTTTTATTCCACTGTAGAGTACCCGGACACGCCAGCGCTGCTCGATTGGTTATGGAAGGAGTGCAATAAGATAAGTCTGATCCACCCGTTACATACCACCAAAAGAAATGAATGACGAAGTCAGCCAGAAAGCCACAGTACTTGCTCAAGGTGACTACCATGTTATGGACAGATCAGGACAAGTAATTATTCTGCATCTCAGAATAGGCCACATGTATACAAACATTCAGGCTTGATAAATCAGCCATGTGCATGTGTTGATTTGTGTCGCAGCCAACAGAGCACATACTTCAGTTATATGCGATTAGCACCATATATCTCTGTATTATACTAGTATTGTTATGTTAACTGTATGCCTTCTTGGAGAAACACAACGAAAATGTGAAAGATTTATCAAAAAAGCCAACTTACCATTAGAGACTTGGCACATGGTGCTCTGGTTGCTGTTCACAGAGACCGGTACTTCTATTCGACGAATGCTGGCCGTCTTATACACGCTATTTGCTGACGTAGAATGAATCAGCAGAATATTATTCACTGTCTGGTCATGTGACCGGATGCGACTCCATCTTTAACCGGTTGAGTCATCAGTCACGTGTTTCGGTTGTATCACATAAGACACGGGACCGGATACAGCGCCCTCTTTGATTGGTTTTAGCCACGTGGTCTGGTTTCTCCATTACCACATGTGATCGGATGCGACGTCATCGTCGACCACTTGTAGCCAGTGAGTATGTGGTCTGCTTGTAGTCATTACACATGCGACCGGAAGCAGTGCTATATTTCTTCGGATGTGACCATTACCCATGTACCGGATACAGCGCCATCTTTAAGCGTCTTTAGACACGTGGCCAGGTTTTTTCATTACCACGTGTGATCGGATGCGTCGCCATCTTTGACCGGCTTTAAACAGTGAGCACGTGGTCTGGTTGTAGTCATTACACATGCGAGCGGAAGCAGTGCCATATTTGATCGAATGTGCCCATTACCCAGATGTACCGGATGCACCGCCATCTTTGACCGGCTTTAGTTACGTGGTCTGGTTTTGCCATTACCACGTGTGATACAATGCGACGCCATCTTTGACCGGCTTTAACCAGTGAGCACATGGTCTGGTTGTAGTCATTACAATGCGACCGGAAGCAGAGCCATACTTGATCCGATGTGACCATTAGCCATGTGTATTGTTATGTTCAGTACGCTCTGAGGCATCCTCCGGTTTTCCCTAAAGACATTTCTGAACACGTTCACTATGTTGACCCCTACCGACATAGCCCCGTGATGAGTCACCCAGGCGGTCATCCTCAGATCAGCCACCTATGAGTTCAATCGTTAGACTTTAATATGAGCCTTACCCTCGGGCTATTATCAAGGACCGGACGTATTTATCTAACCACCCCGCTACTCAACCACCCTTTAACAATGATCAGAAGCACTTATCTATCTACTTATCCACTCACCCAACCCTTTCCAACGAATTTCACTAAACCATACTCGTAAAATCCGATAATATCGGCCAATTTTACTTTTTAAGGTTGTCATTTGTAACCCTATGATGATAGTGTTTACACTACTATGACCCTCTACAGAGCACTAATCACCGCTACCCACCCCTTACCATCAACTTTCACCAAGGACAATCAATAATATCGGCCATCTTTACTTTTTAAGGTTTTCATTTGTAACCCATATGATGATAGTGTTAGGAAGCACTTATCAACATACTCCACCACTCGCCCACCCCTTACTAACGAATTTCACTAAGCTAAACCCGCTGCAATCAATAATATCGGCAATTTTTCTTTTTAAGTGTTTCATTTGTAGCCTGTGCGATTATAGTGTATAGGCTACTGTGACACTCTACAGAGCACTAATAACCGCTACCCACCCCTTACCAACGACTTTCACTAAGCTATACCCACTAATATCAATAATATCGGCCATTTTTCCTTTTTAAGGTTTTCATTTGTAACCCGTATGATGATAGTGTG
>OY992884.1:112103710-112123710 GCA_963921405.1 Cepaea hortensis | reverse complement strand
GGTAGAGGGAGGAGGAGGTAGAGGGAGGAGGAGAAGGAAGGAAATGGAGGAGGAAGAGGAGGAGAAGGGAGGTGGAGGAGGGTGGAGGGAGGAGGAGGAGGTAGAGGGAGGAGGAGGAGAAGGGATGAGGAGGAAGTAGGATGGAGGAGGGAGAGGGAGAATAAGTTAGAAGGAGGATGAGGGAGGAGTAGGGAAGAGGATGAGGGAGAAGGAGGCAGCAGGAGGAGGAGGGAGGCAGGAGGAGGAGGAGGGAGGAGGAGGGATGAGGAGTGAGAGGGCGGAGGAGGGAGAGGGAGGAGCAGGGAGGAGCAAGGAGGAGGCGAAGGGAGAATGAGGAAGGAGTAGGAGGGAGGAGGATGGAGTAGGAGGGGAGAGGAAGAGGGAGAAGTAAGAGGGAGAAGGAGGAGGGAGAGGGAGGAGGGGGAGGAGGTAGAGGGAGGAGGAAGAGGAGGGAGGAGGAGAGAGGAGGAGGGTGGAGGGAGGAGGTAGAGGGAAGAGGAGTTAGAGGGAGGAGGAGGGAGGAGGAGGGGAGGAGGTAGAGGGAGGAGGAGGGAGGAGGAGAAGAGAGGAGGAGGTAGTTCGCCATTCCGAATTCATACTCGTCTAGGTTCTGTGATTTCGGTCCTTCCATTGATTGTTCTTCCCTTTTACATGACTGTAGATAACTTCCGTACACATAAAAAGATGAATTGTTATTGATATTGCCGTGGCATGGAGGAATATCAGCAGCAGAGTTGATCCAGAAAACCAAAGACCGATATCTACGGAGAGCCATGAACGCCTACGCCAGCCGGCACGGCACTTGATGATGATGATGATTGCCGTGTGACGATTCTGTGTAGTCACGTCATTTTCTTCGCTTTTTCAAGCGTTTTGGTTCGGGGATTCTTTCATCATCATCATCATATATTTACGTTCGTTTTTAGGGAGGGGGAGGAGGGAGGAGGAGGAAGAAGGAAAAAAAAATATGACAGTTGGCAGCGCTGGAATGAGAGGAAGACGTGTAGAAAATTTCATCTCAATCGGATGGACCGTTCGCGAACGTATAAAGGACATACATATATATTTACATACATACATCCTAATTTATATATTAAGATATAGCAATGTTATTAAAAGTTATGCCCCTTGAAATAAATTTTCTTAAGTTAAGTCCCCTCGCTATATATATAACTGATAAGATATTAAAATATTAAATTTTAGTGAGTAAATAGCTGATTGTACACTAACAAACTATGAGAATTGGCTGCACGGGAATGAGAAGAAGACGTGTAGAAAATTTCATCTCAATCAGATGGACCGTTCGCGAACGCATAAAGAACGGACATACATACAGACATACATCGTCTTTTATAAATATAGACTAGCTGACCCGGTCCGGCTTCGCCCAGACCCTGGCGGGGATCTATCTACCTATCTATCTATCTATCTATCTATCTATCTATCTATCTATCTATCTATCTATCTATCTATCTGTCTGTCTGTCTGTCTGTCTGTCTGTCTGTCTGTTTGTCTGCTTGTCTGTCTGTCTTTCTGTCTGTCTGTCTGTCTTTCTGACCCGGCCCGGCTTCGCCCAGACCCGGCCCGGCTTCGCCCAGTCCCTGGCGGGTGTCACGGGAAACTGTTAGTTTAGTGATTCCTTGATAACTTACATATAAAATTGCAATATATGAGAATGGAAAATTATGGACCGTGAGTCAATATAACAATCTAGCCTTCAGTTTGAGCGAGGACCAAGTGTAGGTTATTGACCGACTGGTATAAAATAGGATACCGTGTGAGGAGTCATTGACCAGCGAGTTAACGGACAGAACGACGGGGAGACTTCGGGAACAGGAAAACGCAAGAAGACAGTGATCTAAGAGTTAAAATTCGTTGATGTGCGACGATTGGCGAACGGGGGAAACCAGCGGAGAAACGAGACGGAGCGCCACTAACCAATACGTGATTTCACCGCCTTTTGATGTGAAGGATACGGCAAAATACGATTGTTGATGTAGTGACATCAAAAGTCAACGGAGAATTGGACACTCGGTATAAATGGGTGGACAACTTGTTTTGAAGTTAGTGTGTGTTCCCAAACTGGGCAGAGATATCTATGCATCCTGTGTGTGGAAAGAAATTATAGTCCCTTATTGTTTAACTGAGATGGGATATTAGTGCATATGTGCTTATATATATATTTCAATTCATGGATGAACATAGAAGTGATAAGGTAATCTAACCTTAGCGTAATAGTTTAGCATAGGGAAAGAGGTGTTTGTGCTTAGCGTTTACCATTTCTTTCTATTAGCGAATAGTTTAGACTTTATTGAATTTTTTTGTATTATGTCAGAGTATCTTTCGGAAGCTTTTCATTACGGCTGGAGAAAGGCACTCACATAAGAAATAAGTATGAAGCAGACTCATATCACCTGATTTAATATATATCCCACAGGTTCCAATACACCTCCTGACCTATCAGAGAAGATAGACAATTACGTCTCTTGTACAGAGAAAGCTTTGTTGATAAACCAGGGAAAGGACTTTCAATTTTTAAAGGCACTTCACTTGTGCAGAGAAAGTTTAGAAAACCATGGAAGGAATTGTCATTGTAAAAAGGCAGGATGACCTAGAACTAAATATATTGACACTGTAAATTAATATAAAGAAACAAATGAATAATTCACTAAGAGTTTCCATGCGTAAAAAAGGTGTTCATAAACTACCTGAAGACCGTGTGTAGAAAGTTTACAGTAACAATAGACAGTGCTGAACAGTAGCGCTGTGTTTTCCATGATGGATTTATGAACTAAATAATAATCAAAGAGAACTCAGTCTAGGCACAAGACTTACCGTGATCACATTAATTTACGGTGATCCAGTGGTGAACAGTTTTTTTTTCAATAACGGATTTACCTCCAGACTCAAGTAGAACGGAGCATCCAGGGTGAGAGCTGTCCAGTTATATATGTGACGCTTTGTTGCATGGTCGTATGAAGACGGGAGAAAGTATACGGCACATACGAATTCCAGAGTCCTATCTTGCACTCACACTAGCAGACACTACCAACTACACATACACAGTCCATACATACACCAGATATAGTTTTGATTAATAAATATTTTATTAATTGTTGAAGGAAACTGTTGTCGGAGTATGTGATGAAGGAATAAGAGAGAGAGAGAGAGAGAGAGAGAGAGAGAGAGAGAGAGAGAGAGAGAGAGAGAGAGAGAGAGAGATGGAATAGAAGACAGAAGGGAGGAGTGTAGACAGAAGTCTGTCAATAATCCCAAAGTATAATAAGCTAAAAGGTGTGCTTGTTGATTCCACGTTCCTCCCGGGACGACAAGCGACAGCGGGGATCTGTCTGTCTGTCTGTCTGTCTGTCTATGTATGTATGTATGTATGTATATATATATGTATGTATGTATGTATGTATGTATGTATGTATGTATGTATGTATTTATGTATGTATGTATGTATGTATGTATGTATGTATGTATGTATGTATGTATGATTGTATGTATGTATGTATGTATGATTGTATGTATGTATGTATGTATGTATGTATGTATGTATGTATGTATGTATGTATGTATGTATGTATGTATGTATGTATGTATGTAAGTGTGTGTATGTGTGTGTGTATGTATGTATGTATGTATGTATCTATCTATCTATCTATCTATCTATCTATCTATCTATCTGTCTATCTATCTATCTATAGCCAGGGGACTTCACTTAAGATATAGCAATGCTACTAAAATTTATGTCCCTTGTTTTATTTTTTCTTGTGTTGAGTCATGTAATTACAAAATTAAATTTTAGTACGTAAATAGATTATTGTACACTAAGAAACTATTACAGTTGGTTGCACAGAAATGAAAAGAAAACATGTAGAAAATTTCATCTCAATCGGATGGACCGTTCACGAACGCATAAAGAACGGACATGCATACACAGACACATACATACATAAATTGTGTTTTATAGATTTAGATAACCAATTAACCATTAACTTAACAACCGTAATTATTTTAATAAAATAACTAACTAATGCAATTCACTCTGTTAATGAAATTACACATATAATAACTAACTAATATAATTCACTCTGTTAATGACTTTACACAATTCCTCACATAAGCTAACTTTACGAAATTTTCATTGTCAGTTCGTGATATTGTAATCACACAAATTATCCTGTAGAAAATTATTCCTTCAATGTCAGTTCGTGATATTGTAATCACACAAATTATCCTGTAGAAAATTATTCCTTCAATGTCAGTTCGTGATATTGTAATCACACAAATTATCCTGTAGAAAATTATTCCTTCACAATTTCAATATGGACACGGAAAGTACAACTCCGTGATCACATTAGTTGTGACGTCTGGATACGACAAGTTCAAGTTTTACCATGTCGCAACACAAGTCAGTCACTTCATCTGCCAATAAATGAAAAATGTCCCACATATGTATCTATCTGATTAAACATATGTAATCTACTAATGCAGTCTAACTTGTAGTTCGCTATGAACATTGCTAGTTATTTAGGTGCATCTGTCATATATAATAAACATTCTATGAACGAATACAATTAAACCATACGACATACAAATGGAAAATAACTGTGGAAAAAATTATCCATTTACAAACGACTAAGAAGATCTTTAAGAATATTCTCATTGACTAGAATCTCGTAGATCATAAACATAGTCTTGCTCAGAATAATCATAAATCTCAAAGTCTCAAGGCTTCTAAGAAATAAACCAGAAATATAATATAATATTCTGATTCAATAAGAATAACCAAATAATTATATAATTCACAATTGTTCTCTAATATAGATATAGTTAACAACAATTATCTGAAGAATAGAGAACTGAAATATTTTCTCCAGATGACCTGTAGACATATGAGATAGTGTGAACAACTTTACAAATATAGCCTCATATCACCGAAATCTGGAACAAATTATTTTGTAAAACCCTAATGTGTCGGTAGTGCACTATGTGTTGATATGAACCTAACATTCACATTCATCCCATTCATCATTTTTCTTTTTTCTCTTCTTTTATTCATTTTCTTTCTTTCTTTCTTTCTTTCAGATTGGTGGTCTCTTTTATCTGAGACTGTGTTATTATTATTTGTGTCAGTGAAGTTTGTTACAGATTTATATACTGTACGACTGAACTGTCTGACGTTGGGAACCATCAAGAATACTAGGTATAATAAGTCCACTGAGACCTGTAACATCATAATAATGGTTTGTGTGTAAACGTTGACAATGTCCGCAATTATTCTCAAAGAGTGAAAGTATGCCTTACTTAAGAATACTATTTGGAAATTAAACAGGGCTATTACTATCCACAGCCATTGTGTGTGTGTGTGTGTGTGTGTGTGTGTGTGTGTGTGTGTGTGTGTGTGTGTGTGTGTATACATATATATATATATATATTGTAATGAGTGCCTTTCGCTTTTGTTCTCTTTTTGTGTGATACGCCGTTTTTGTTAACAGTCGGCGTAACTTGTAACCATTGTGTATTTTCTTCTTCTTCTGACACTTGGACTTGGGTTCTTGTGAGTGCCATATCAGGTTTGTTTTCTATAGTTTGAACGCAATCTTTGACATTAAGGATGTTACCAATTATCAATCCAGCACATGGGTTTGGTAGTACTGCTGCACATACTCTACCTTCATAATATGGGCATTTTATGCTGACCCATGCAGTCTTGTACGTTTCTATTGTACCCCCAAATGTTCTGCAACAAATGTTATCATGTGTAAATTCATTTTTGTTCACTAGTTTGTGACTATCTCCTGTAATATCAGATCCTGTGTCCCTAAAACAGTTTGTTTGTGAACCATTAACCCACGCTTCGTGGAATATAAGAGTACTTTTATGACTGCATGCTGCATTAGTTTCATGTATGTGTCTCTTGTGGCCTGATGTGAGATTATCATCATCATCATGACTGCAATTTTCCGGTGCATGTTGCACGGTGCGTGGACTTGGTTATCAGTGCGCAATCACTTTCTTTCATCATGTTTATATATTTTCTTCTTCTTCTTCTTCTTCTTCTTCTTCTTCTTCTTCAGCATTCCGAGCCATTGAGGTTCTTTGCTGCAAATACAATCCGTCTCCATTCGTCTCTCTGGTGGACCTTCTCTTGCCAGTCGTTGATTCCAAGTGCTTGTAGGTCTGTACATGTATTATCTCTCCACCGTCTTCTTCCACCGTTTATATATTTTGGCGCAATTTATTCCATATGAAAGCGGCAGGTGTTTACTTATTGCTTGGCAATTCGGACGTTCCTCCACGTGCCATAATGCAAGTCCTCTTAATATACAGCCATGTCTTATTTCATTGACTTACACTATGGTATCGTTGGCTCGTTAACAATAGGCAATAAAGATAACTTGAGAAACAAATTGCCGACACAGCGTGAAACGAAATACACACGTGAGATTTATTCTGGTTGTCCAGAGATTATATACATAGGTAATAGCACACGTCTTAGTGTCCCGAGGTATTCGGGGAGCGGCCTAAGTTACTACGGGTACTTACTGACCTTTGCATGTCCTCTGTCTTACCGTTATCATCTCCACAATATTTCCTTTGCTGAATCAATCTGTCTCTGGTATTATCACTTGTGTCGAATCAATTCGTCTAGAGGTTGTCGGTCGTTCATTTATCCATGGCGTTTCCAGTAACTGTTGTTAGATATTCGTAGTTCCGAATAAGTTCGCTGCCATCCTTCAATTTCTTGTAACCAAAATACTCCGTCCTTAGAAAACCACAAACACGTCCGTTTCCTTCTGAATTCACACAACGTATATTCTGTTATCCAGTTCCCGTTGTCCGGTGAACGTGGCCGTGACGTCCTAGTGGTCGTGCGCTGTCCACTATATTGTCCACTGCAGTTCGCCTTGCGTTTATCTTTTGGTTCTATGCAAGGTGTGCTTTTTCTAAGTAGCTATATGGCAACTAGGACCCTCTACAGATCATATAACTGCCATATTTACATGTTTACCTATTATGGTTTTCATATGACACCCGCCGAGTCTCGAGGTTCGAACCACTTAGACCTACCCCACATGCCGACACCCCACACTCCACCCCTGAGCCCCCATCCCCACGCCGGCCCGCCCATAGGCCACCCCGAGGAAATACACTGCAACCATATCCTTTACACATCACCAATGAAATGATGATAGTTGTTATGCCCAATACAGATAAAGAAAGAAGACGAAAAAAAAAGAAAAAAGAAAGAAACCGAGGAGGAAGAGCACTGTACCTTAACAGCCTCACTAGTATGATGATAGTTTTTTTAAGCCCCACCCCGCTACAATCAATAATACCAGCAAATATAAAAAAATTTTAAAAATTCTCAAAAAAGAGAGATAATAGTGCAAAAATACTTTCGCTTATGTATTCATGAGTTGCATCCCTTGAAAATGTGGTCCGTTTTTGTGACGTTTCGCTTGCTGTGGTAGACTTTTTATATAGTAAAAAATTATGGTGCTGCACCATAAATGATACATAGTTTGCGCCTGACATACTACTATTATACATAGCTGCTACCGCTCAATTCAGTAAATATTGCCTCCTGCCGAACAGTAATTGTATTCGTGCACGTATTATGATCAGGGAAAAAAAAACACAATAAAGACCGTCAACAGGATATTCTAATACAGCGATTAGTATTGCTTATGGAGGAAGTGACCTTGTAGCACCTTGTCATATTGGTGATTTATGGCGTCATACGGCTAATTTTGCAGATTTTACCATTTATATTAATTCTGCAACCCATATATATATATATATCTGTGTGTGTGTGTGCGCGCCTGTGTGTGTGTGTGTACCTGCGTGCGCGCGCGTGTGCATGCGTATGTGTGTGTGGTGTGAATAATATTCAGAATAATATTCAGTGTGAATAATATTCAGTGGTGTGAATAATATTCAGAATGTTCAGAATAATAATGAAGGACCATTAATTTTTAAGATGGAAGTTCAGAATGTTCTTAACCATATGAAAACTGGCAAGACTCCAGGTCCAGATAACATCACTACATATATTATCAATACCTTAGAAGAATATGATACTGGAGATATACCTCCTGAATTATATGTTATCCTATATTTAATCCTGAAGAAATCAGGAGCCTTGGAGTGTTATCAACAATTAACAATTAATATAATGAGCCACATCGCGAAGATTTTGCTAAGAATTATCATGCAAAGATTTAGGAATAAAATACAATTAAAACTAGGAGAAGAACAATGTGAGTCTGTAGAAGGAAAGGGTAAAGCAAATTCTGTATATGTGCTGAGAACAGTAACTGAACGTTCTGAGACAGTATGCTTTCATTGTCTCTAGGCGAATGAGTTTACTGGAAAGCATTAACTGGGATATTTTTGGTTCGACAAAGAGTTCACCGACCAGTAAGTTCAAAATTAGTGAGTGGTCGGGCAATGACTCTAGTGCAGCCCGCTGACCGACGGTTTACCTTTAGTTGTTAGTGAAATGAGAAATTCAGGAAACATGAAGCCAAACTTAGCATAGGCTTTGTCGGGAACTGTCAGTTTGGGCAAGAAATACAACGGAGGGGCAGATTTATAGCAGTGGGAACGTGCTTGAGCTGGGAAATCTAATTTAAAGAGCATGAACTCAAACAAGGACGATAAACTCAGGACCATGAACTTCAGAGACAATGTAGATTTGGGTTAATGATATGATAGTAGTATGCAAATTAAGCAGGGTACGCGAGGTACTGATTGGAGGACAAGGGACAGCAATGTCACGTGATGCCAGAAAGAACCGCCAAATTAAGCGGTATATATATACGCGGGACAGAGAAGCATTTGGAGAAGATAAGCGAGTTCTAGACAGCCGAGTGCAGATACTCGAAGGGCTGTTGAGACCAAGAGGGCTGTGGAATTTATGATCGGGCAGATACGCCAGAGGACCAGAGCAAAACACGGACTTGAGTGTTGGAAGAAAGTGCCGCCCAAAATAATATATTGATTGCTACGAAGGACCAACGTCTAAAAAGCTAAAGGAACAGCTCTTGGGTCGTAATGGATGGCTAAAAGTCGAACACGACGTGCATTAGCCAGAGAAAGACGAGGTAGTCGGAACCACACAGCAGACTTAAAAGTCAGATAGGACGGAAAGGTCAAGTGGGATCCACGACAAGCGATTGATTGGGCCGAGACAAATGAAACCCAGAAGGACGACCAGAAAACCCACTGGATGGCAGAAGTTGAATGTAAGTTGACATAAGATTTAGACCTAATTAGTTTAATTGTATATTATAATCAGGTATCTTAGTTTAGAGAGCTATAGCAAACTACCATAGGTAAGCTTACCAAATAATTATGAGCAGTCGACCAGGCATCAGGACTGAATGCGAAGTCCTGCATATGACCTATATTTAAATGGCCGAAATAGAGTGTTGGGAGTCATATTAATCGGTTAGATAAGCAGAGTGTGGATAAACTATGTATGTTCATGTAACCAAGCAATTAGACGTACACAATTAATGAGAACTAGGCGGGTGCAACATGTAAATATGGAATGAAAGGCAAGATATAAACAAACACAGCAGACGGCAGAAGAAGATAGCAAGGCAGACGCGACCACTAGGTCAAGCCATTCAATGAGGCCAGGTGAATACAGCGGATGAATGGACCGCGCTTGGAGCAAAGCCTGCAGATGAAAGAATGTGCTTGTATTGTTGCCGGCCCGGCAGAGTTGAATCGGGGTCAGACTGCGGCGGAGAAAATAGAGCATACAACTGGTTAGCAGTACAACCTAAAAGTAGCGGGTTCGGACCTTCATGGAGAATCGGGGGTAAAAGGCTTAAATGGCTTTAATACTACAAGGCGAGATAGGGAAATAGAGAGCGGTGAATAGATACAACTGGACGAGCACTAAGTGAGCTGAAGGGGACAGGAATGCCTTTGGATATAAACGTTACAGACAGATTGGGGGGATATATCCTGGGTAGAGAAAAGGAAACGTGCGTCCATACTTCAAGAGCTGAATATTGGAGGAGATTGGCTTATAAAGACGACAAACTATACTGCGGGGATGGATGAAGAGGCACGTTTATCAATTATCATAACTAGGGTGTTGTTAGGCGTGATATTAATCTATGTTGTCAACTTGGGTTTGTGTTAATAGTTGTGTGGGTTTATGTAGTCCATGTTGACGACCCATAATGATGGGTAATCATGAGTGGACTTATGTACTGCAAAAGATTATAATGATTGTAGGAGTTTTAGTGTGAAAGAGCATTTCATATATGTGATTGGTGGGCAGTACCGGTGTCCCATCTTGTTGTCTTATAATTACTGTTGGGGTACCAAACTGCAATGATATTGTTAATGATGTAGAGTTATGTTGTTAATGATAATGGCTAGGATATACGCAAGGATGATGACGTTATGGGAGTTGGAGTCACTAGGGGACACAGGTTATTATTGATCGATTGCTATGTTTATGATGTGTTGATTGTTTTGTGATTAATGACAAGGGGAATTTATGTTGTTGAGAATGAATATACACATGCTATTGAGGACGACGATGGCGCCAATGACAATGAGACATGGCCCTAGTACATGTCACTGGCGTATTGTGTTGTCGGCCTCGGGGACAAAAGTGTTGTTGTTGGGGTTTACCTGATGTAGTTGTTGAAATGTGACGACCAGTTATCAGCTGTTGTGTTATGTGTCTGGCGCGGGGAAACCCGGCCAGTGTGGGCAAGCGGATCGGGAGTTGTTGTTGAGGGTTGTCCCACTGCCGAATTATATGTGTCTGTCCACTGTGGAAAGACTGTCAGTTTCGGCGTGGATATTGTAATAAGGTCACATAATTATTACACATGTTGAAGTGTTTGGGGATTTATGGGTTGATGTTGGCATCAGGGAACACTGGTTGGTGGTGTACGACCGCCCAGGCAGTGATGGAATATCACTGACCCGATGTCAATACACATAGCTGAAGACAAGGGTGAGCAGTAGGTTGATGACACCCGATGATGCTGTTCACATAGTCAAGGGTGTCTTTTTGTTCAATTTTCAGGTTGTCGCTTGATCGATTGCCTGGGTAAACTAGTGGGCGGTCATTTGACGGTGGAAGTTGGTTGTGTGCATCCTTAGTAGATTTATATACTTTCTTGTCAGACTTGCATACTTTATTATTATATTCTCCTGATTGATATGTGACTAGCTATTGGTTTAATTGCGTGCAATTCCTTAGTTTGATGGTATTACCTCGATGCTAGTTACCTGACAGCATTCTTCCATAATTGTTTGAATTATTACCGCACGACACTTTGTATACTTTGTAATGTCTTTTGAGAAGCAAATAAACTTGGTTCAGTGTTAGCTTATTCTTATGAGTGCCTGTACTATTGTCGGTTAGGATAGTGTTGTATTCGTGACCTGCATACCTGTATACTTGTGAGGTTGGTAGATAAAACCAAGGGTAATCACAATTCAGTGGTTATCTCTACAACCGGAAGACGGACAATCTTTATCTTTCAATTCTTTATTCTCTCCTCCTCCACTTCTCTCTCTCATCACTCATCTTCGTGCTATCACAAAATTGGCGCTGCGAACAGGATTTTCACCTCACTACCTAATTTTCGGACAAGAGCCTCGGCTGCCAGTGGACTTCATTTTAAATACAGGCACCAAAGACAGGGACACCAATGCAAGTGAGTATTTGGAAGGGCATCTTTCACGTTTGCATGACGCGCACGTCCGGGCTAGTGAACAGCTGAAGAAGCATGCCGCCATTAGGAAAGATAGGAGTGACAAAATGGCAAACTCTATTCCATTGCAAGTTGGTGAACTTGTCAGAAAAAGAATCCACTATAAGGAGAGGGCGAAAATACAAGACATGTGGTCGGAAGACATGTACATAGTTGCTAGGGCACCCACCATGTCGGGAGGACCATATGCGATCAAAAAGGTTGGAGGAGATGGATCGCTAATTAGGATAGCCGGCCACGAAATGCGGCGTAGCGAGGACGGAGCAGAAGAGGAGGACATAGGGACGACGTTGGGACTACCAGCACAACCGGATGTCCCAGCGGCTGTTGAAGTTTACCAAGACGTTCCAGGCAAACAAGAATGGTACGCGTTCGAGTCTGGGGACCTGAGTAGACGGAGGTCTGAGAGGATCGGACGTCGTAAAAGGGAGTGATAGAACTTCGACGTGTGGGTAGGAGATGTTTTAATAGTTAGCAAGGTATGACGTGGTTGCTTCATGTGGAATGTAGTTCGAATTGTCTCTGCGGCTGTCTAAAAAAAAACGAAGTGTTCCCCATGAATGGGGGGCTCTGTAAGGAGTTGATGTTGCTGATATTGTTTTCATTTTTGATGTTCCTATGTGCAACCATTGATTAATGATTTTGTTGTCTGGGGAAAGCCCCTGCGTGAAAGGGATTGGACTGTTTTATTGATGATATTACTTGATTACTATGTTGTTACCATGTACGACAGAAGACGAACAAGATTTAACTGCCTTATGCACTGGGAGAGCAGGGGAGGCAACCAGTATTTATTATTATTATTATTATTATTATTATTTGGGGTGGAAGTTCCAAAAAGAGTTTTCCCCTTAGGCATCCAATATTGTCTATGAGGAATGTCAGATGCGGAGCCAGGGCTTCGATCTCAAGGAGGAATGACGCTATATTGATGGTGGGACCCATCAACTTTTGGTAGGTGGGTATGAGACAGTATGCTTTCATTGTCTCTAGGCGAATGAGTTTACTGGAAAGCATTAACTGGGATATTTTTGGTTCGACAAAGAGTTCACCGACCAGTAAGTTCAAAATTAGTGAGTGGTCGGGCAATGACTCTAGTGCAGCCCGCTGACCGACGGTTTACCTTTAGTTGTTAGTGAAATGAGAAATTCAGGAAACATGAAGCCAAACTTAGCATAGGCTTTGTCGGGAACTGTCAGTTTGGGCAAGAAATACAACGGAGGGGCAGATTTATAGCAGTGGGAACGTGCTTGAGCTGGGAAATCTAATTTAAAGAGCATGAACTCAAACAAGGACGATAAACTCAGGACCATGAACTTCAGAGACAATGTAGATTTGGGTTAATGATATGATAGTAGTATGCAAATTAAGCAGGGTACGCGAGGTACTGATTGGAGGACAAGGGACAGCAATGTCACGTGATGCCAGAAAGAACCGCCAAATTAAGCGGTATATATATACGCGGGACAGAGAAGCATTTGGAGAAGATAAGCGAGTTCTAGACAGCCGAGTGCAGATACTCGAAGGGCTGTTGAGACCAAGAGGGCTGTGGAATTTATGATCGGGCAGATACGCCAGAGGACCAGAGCAAAACACGGACTTGAGTGTTGGAAGAAAGTGCCGCCCAAAATAATATATTGATTGCTACGAAGGACCAACGTCTAAAAAGCTAAAGGAACAGCTCTTGGGTCGTAATGGATGGCTAAAAGTCGAACACGACGTGCATTAGCCAGAGAAAGACGAGGTAGTCGGAACCACACAGCAGACTTAAAAGTCAGATAGGACGGAAAGGTCAAGTGGGATCCACGACAAGCGATTGATTGGGCCGAGACAAATGAAACCCAGAAGGACGACCAGAAAACCCACTGGATGGCAGAAGTTGAATGTAAGTTGACATAAGATTTAGACCTAATTAGTTTAATTGTATATTATAATCAGGTATCTTAGTTTAGAGAGCTATAGCAAACTACCATAGGTAAGCTTACCAAATAATTATGAGCAGTCGACCAGGCATCAGGACTGAATGCGAAGTCCTGCATATGACCTATATTTAAATGGCCGAAATAGAGTGTTGGGAGTCATATTAATCGGTTAGATAAGCAGAGTGTGGATAAACTATGTATGTTCATGTAACCAAGCAATTAGACGTACACAATTAATGAGAACTAGGCGGGTGCAACATGTAAATATGGAATGAAAGGCAAGATATAAACAAACACAGCAGACGGCAGAAGAAGATAGCAAGGCAGACGCGACCACTAGGTCAAGCCATTCAATGAGGCCAGGTGAATACAGCGGATGAATGGACCGCGCTTGGAGCAAAGCCTGCAGATGAAAGAATGTGCTTGTATTGTTGCCGGCCCGGCAGAGTTGAATCGGGGTCAGACTGCGGCGGAGAAAATAGAGCATACAACTGGTTAGCAGTACAACCTAAAAGTAGCGGGTTCGGACCTTCATGGAGAATCGGGGGTAAAAGGCTTAAATGGCTTTAATACTACAAGGCGAGATAGGGAAATAGAGAGCGGTGAATAGATACAACTGGACGAGCACTAAGTGAGCTGAAGGGGACAGGAATGCCTTTGGATATAAACGTTACAGACAGATTGGGGGGATATATCCTGGGTAGAGAAAAGGAAACGTGCGTCCATACTTCAAGAGCTGAATATTGGAGGAGATTGGCTTATAAAGACGACAAACTATACTGCGGGGATGGATGAAGAGGCACGTTTATCAATTATCATAACTAGGGTGTTGTTAGGCGTGATATTAATCTATGTTGTCAACTTGGGTTTGTGTTAATAGTTGTGTGGGTTTATGTAGTCCATGTTGACGACCCATAATGATGGGTAATCATGAGTGGACTTATGTACTGCAAAAGATTATAATGATTGTAGGAGTTTTAGTGTGAAAGAGCATTTCATATATGTGATTGGTGGGCAGTACCGGTGTCCCATCTTGTTGTCTTATAATTACTGTTGGGGTACCAAACTGCAATGATATTGTTAATGATGTAGAGTTATGTTGTTAATGATAATGGCTAGGATATACGCAAGGATGATGACGTTATGGGAGTTGGAGTCACTAGGGGACACAGGTTATTATTGATCGATTGCTATGTTTATGATGTGTTGATTGTTTTGTGATTAATGACAAGGGGAATTTATGTTGTTGAGAATGAATATACACATGCTATTGAGGACGACGATGGCGCCAATGACAATGAGACATGGCCCTAGTACATGTCACTGGCGTATTGTGTTGTCGGCCTCGGGGACAAAAGTGTTGTTGTTGGGGTTTACCTGATGTAGTTGTTGAAATGTGACGACCAGTTATCAGCTGTTGTGTTATGTGTCTGGCGCGGGGAAACCCGGCCAGTGTGGGCAAGCGGATCGGGAGTTGTTGTTGAGGGTTGTCCCACTGCCGAATTATATGTGTCTGTCCACTGTGGAAAGACTGTCAGTTTCGGCGTGGATATTGTAATAAGGTCACATAATTATTACACATGTTGAAGTGTTTGGGGATTTATGGGTTGATGTTGGCATCAGGGAACACTGGTTGGTGGTGTACGACCGCCCAGGCAGTGATGGAATATCACTGACCCGATGTCAATACACATAGCTGAAGACAAGGGTGAGCAGTAGGTTGATGACACCCGATGATGCTGTTCACATAGTCAAGGGTGTCTTTTTGTTCAATTTTCAGGTTGTCGCTTGATCGATTGCCTGGGTAAACTAGTGGGCGGTCATTTGACGGTGGAAGTTGGTTGTGTGCATCCTTAGTAGATTTATATACTTTCTTGTCAGACTTGCATACTTTATTATTATATTCTCCTGATTGATATGTGACTAGCTATTGGTTTAATTGCGTGCAATTCCTTAGTTTGATGGTATTACCTCGATGCTAGTTACCTGACAGCATTCTTCCATAATTGTTTGAATTATTACCGCACGACACTTTGTATACTTTGTAATGTCTTTTGAGAAGCAAATAAACTTGGTTCAGTGTTAGCTTATTCTTATGAGTGCCTGTACTATTGTCGGTTAGGATAGTGTTGTATTCGTGACCTGCATACCTGTATACTTGTGAGGTTGGTAGATAAAACCAAGGGTAATCACAATTCAGTGGTTATCTCTACAACCGGAAGACGGACAATCTTTATCTTTCAATTCTTTATTCTCTCCTCCTCCACTTCTCTCTCTCATCACTCATCTTCGTGCTATCACAGTTCTATAGAAGTAAACAAAGATATACATCTTTGCTTTATTGACTACACAAAGGCTTTCAAAGGCTTTCGATAAAGTAAGACATGTCAACATGGTAAATATGCTTACAGATCTACAAACTGATGGGAAAGATCTTAGACTTGTAAAAAACATATATTGGAAACAAGCTACCATAAGGATTGATAATGAAATAGGCCAATATCAGCCTATTAAGAGAAGTGTGAGACAGGAATGTATAATGTCTCCAGATCTTTTCTCCCTGTGCACTGAAAATATTTTCAGAAATGTAGAAGATATGAAAGGAATCATCATTTGAGGACGAAACATCAATAACATTAGATATGCGGATGATACAGTATTGATTGCAGACAATGAGCAAGATCTGCAACATTTAGTAGATGCGGTTGCTACACACAGTGAACAACTAGGGTTAGAATTAATTGTAAGATTATGGTCGTCACTAGGAAAGAGGAAATACCACAATATAATATAAATGAGAATATTCTTAAACAAGTGAATCGGTACAATTATCTCGGAACAGTCATAACATCTGATGGGAGATACCTTGAAGAGATTAGAACAAGAATCACAATGGCGAAGGTAGCCTTAAGCAAGATGAAAAATATACTGACCACTAAAATTCTTCATCATCATCAAGTGTCGTACCGGCTGGCGTAGGCGTTCATAGCTCTCTACAGATCTCGGTCTTTGGTGTTCTGGATCAACTCTGCTGATGATATTCCTCCAAGCCACCGTCTCAATCCGTCCAGCATCATTTCTCTTGGTCTGCCTCTGCCTCTCTTCTCCTCGATCTTTCCAGTTGTCACGATGTTCTCCAATGCCTCTCTTCTCATCACATGACCAAAGAAAGCTGTTTGTCTCTTGCATATTGTTGTATATAGTGTTGTAGTTTCATTAGCCTCTTTCAGGCAATCGTTGTTAGTTACTCTAGCAGTCCAAGGAATTCGCAACATTCGTCTTAAAAACCACATCTCTGTTGCTTCTAAGTTCTTCCTAATTTGTTCATTTACATTCCAAGATTTGCTGCCATACAGCAAAACTGGTTCTATATAGCATTTTAGCACTCTATTTCTTATATTCATTGATAGCGACGTATTGCATAAGATACTCTTCATTTCCTGAAATGCGGCTTTTGCCTGCTCTATTCTGCTCTTAATCTCTGTTGTACATCTTCCATCTGATGTTTTAAGTGCCCCTAGGTATTGTATTTAAAATTATCCACTTGGTTGAGAATTTCCCCTTCTATTTCTATGTCACATTTTGGCGTCCCCATTTTCTTTGATATCACCATTGTTACTATTTTCTTGATATTCAAGGAGAGTCCTTTCTGTGCACTCTCTGATACTACATTGTCCAATAATTGTTGTAGGTCTGTTGCATTATGAGCCACCAATACTGTGTCATCTGCATAGCGTATATTGTTTATATTATATCCTCCGATTAGTATTCCTGGCTTCTCTTTGATCTCTCTCATTATTACTTTGCTATATAGGGAGAAGAAATCGGGTGACAAGACACACTCCTGTCGTACACTAATTTCCATTTTTATTTTCTTTCTTGTTCTCCTCATTATAATTCTGAGTAGAAGCTTAGTGACATGGTTTATGAGGTTAATTGTACGAAAATATTTACATTCAATTGCTCCTGGTCTCTTTGGTATTGCTATAAATACAGATTTTACCATATCGCTCGGTAAATATCCACTGTTGTAAATATCATTTAACATTTTCGTTAATATATCTATCCCAAATTCTCCCAATACTTCTAATTCTTCTACTGTGATTTCATCTGGCCCAGCTGTTTTTCCTTTCTTCATATGTTTCATAGCGTCAGCGACTTCTTCTTTTAGAATAGGTGGGCCTTCTAAGTTACTTTCTTATGTTAATTCTTCCCTTTCTCCATTATATAATTCTCTTATATACTCATTCCACCTCTTCATTATAGCACCTTCCTCCAATAATACCTTTCCTGTTTTTGATTTCAAACACCTTGTATTTATTCTTATTTTTCTTCCTGTGAGCTCACTGATTTGTCTGTGCATTCTTTTTTGATCTTTAATGGAATTTAATTCAATTTGTTTGCATTGCTCGTTTAACCAACTTTCTTTTGCCTTCACACATTTATCTCTTATTTTTTTATTTATCTTAGCATACTCTTGTTTGTCATTTTTATTCTGTTTCCTTTTGTCCATCAGCATTAAGATTTCTTCATTCATCCATTTTTTCTTAGCTTTTTAGCTTCTCTCTGGTAATATTTCTTTGCTAGTTTGATGTATGGAGTCCCTTAACATTTCCTATTGATCATTTATACTCTGTATTTTAGCTATTGCATTGTACCTATTTTTCACAGTCACTCTGTATTGTTCTTGAATTTCTTTATCTACTTTCAGAACCTCTTTATTAAGTCTCAGGTTCTTAACCATTTTTTTCCCTCTCTTTAATCTTACTATTATTTGTCTACATAGTGGTACATGATCACTGTTACCGTCAGCACCAGGCATAGTCTTCACATTAATTAATGCATTTCTAAATCTTTTATTAATAAGTATGTAGTCAATTTGGTTGCGTATTTTCATATCAGGGCTTTTCCATGTGTATAGTCGTCTTTTATGGTGTTTAAACCATGTGTTTCCAATTATCATATCATTAATATTTGCCCATTCTATTAGTTTCTCTCCTCGTTCATTTCTTGTACCTAAACCGTAATTCCCCACTATATCCTCTATTTTTCCCTTTCCTACTTTTGCATTAAAATCTCCCAGTATTATTTTTATTTCGTGTGATCCAATTTGAGCTATTGCCATTTCGATTTCATCGTAAAAGTGTTGTATTTCTTCTTCACTACTGCTTTGTTGTTGGTGCATACATTTTTATATTATTTATATCTATTGGTTTGCCTTTGATTTTGACTATTATAACTCTATCTGAAATAACCAATATCCATTCATAGATTTGGCTGTTTTTTCATCAAATATTGTTCCTACACCTTTTTCATGTGTATCCCCTCCAGAATAAATTATTGTGTGTTTGTCGCTTATAATTTTGCCAGATCTCTTACATCTCATCTCACTTATGCCTAATATATTCATTTTCATGTTTTCCATTTCTCTTAAAACATTGTTTAACTTTCCTAGCTCATTTAATGTCCTAACATTCCATGTTCCTACTCTAAATTTATTTAGTTTAGTTATAGTTTTAGTTTTGCCATCAGTATCTGGATGACGGTCTGGTGTCACCTGTGGCTCATGACTGTCCCTACCGGACGAGGATGTCCTAAGACAGCCATTAACGTCGTTCACTATTTCTGAAATGTGTGTCGCCATGAAATCTTGGGAAGATAATGTGGTGGTTTCCCCTTGCCTTCCACATTCACATGGTGGTCTTTTAACTCTGCCTTTGACAGCCATTTCCGACTGTAAGGACAAGTGAGTGCCCTGCTCTGCTCAGCGGCAGAGTTGTCCACTTATTCCGCTTGTTGTTCCACTTATACCACTAAAATTATGTCAATTAAAACGAGAAAAAGATTGTTGAGGTGCTACATAGAGTCTATACTTTTGTATGGGCGTGAAGCTTTAATGATGAGCAGTCGGGCTGAAAAACATCTGATGGCTGTGGAAATGTGATTTCTGAGCAGAATGCAAAGTATAACAAGGACAGACAGAAAAACCAACGACCAAGTACTAAAAAAAAAAAAATGAAAATCGTAAATTGATTAGAAAAATTTAGACGTAACAGTCAACATTTTCTTTGGTCACATTATGAGAAGAAATAAATTGGAGAAATTTAAGACAACTGGCAAGATCGAGAGTAAGAGAACAAGAGGAAGGCAGAGAAGTAAATACTTGACCACGTGGCATAGTCATGACAAGAACACTAAGCTGATCCACGACTCTGGGGATCGAGTGAAATGGCGAATCATGATCGCCCACGCTTATCAGCATGGCACATGATGGGTTGATGGATTGCTACTTCAATTAATGCCATCA